>CM053791.1:551082847-551185347 GCA_028749045.1 Cupressus sempervirens | reverse complement strand
ATTAGCAAAGTTGAAATTAAAATAATGTTGAAATTAAATTACAATTATAAAGATCAACAAGTAAAATTTGTTTATATTCCTATGATTACTTACTAAGTAGTTAGTACTATGATTGAGTAGATGACCCAAAGAGGTTTTTTAGGGTGCTCCATTCTGCATCATTTGGAAGCTTCGTTTAATTTAGGTTGTACATAAATAGTTGTAACCTCGTCAATAGTGCACACTTTGAAGAGATATTTTTTATATGAATCGAGCATTTTATCTATAGTTGCATTCAATGTTGACAATGGTTCGATGCAACTTGCAATTCTTTCTAGAGTAGTTTACTCGAGCAAGTTGCCTAATTTAGAGTCCATGATGTCCTACAACTTTTTCATGCAATCTTCTCTTCCAAGTAATTTTCCTTTTCAGTCAACGGGATTTGGTAATTCAGCATTTAGCATGTGGAGTATTTTGTAATTCATCTTCATCAATTCTCTCAAAGAAAAATTCATAGCTTCCTCTACTTTCATTACTTTCTTATAATTTTGGTTGACAGTTAAGGCCATTATAGAGGCATCGATGCGTTATTCCCTAGCTTGCCAATTTCTTGTCACTAAATCTCTACACTTTATGCAAAATTTGTTTCGCAATATTTTCTATCGGACTGGGGAAGATCCATTTTTATCCTCAACAAATTTTTTTTATATTTTCAATGACATCTCTAATATTGTTCTTTAATTCAATCCATTCAAACAAGCTATTAGTATTCTGCATTAATTTCTGCCAAATTTCTTGTTTGATATGCTTGACTATTTTTCTTAATCTATCATTGGCATGATGGTCTTCGGAAGATGTAGTTATATTTTGTGCAATTGCATTCTCCGTGTCTTTTATCATTTCACAAACCTCCATCCCTCTTTTTTCTTATTTCCTTTGGTTTCCCTTGTTAATTAGTTTCTCTTTTCCTCTCATCCTCCAATTATTTCTTTAAATTATAGATTGTCTTTGAAGTAGACTCCTCTTTTTTCTTCTCATTCTCCATTCCATTCTTCAAAACATGGATTGTCTTTGCAGTAGCATCCTATTTTTTCTTTTCATTCTCCAAATCCTTAAAATCATGGATTGTCTTTGTAGTAGACACCTCTTTTAACTTCGCATTCTCCAATTCATTGTTCAAATCATTGATTGTCTTTGCAGTAGACTCTTCTTTCTTCACATTCTCCAATTCCTTCTTCAAAACACAGATTGTCTTTGTAGTAGACTCCTCTTTTTTCTTCTCATTCTCCATTTCCGTCTTCAAATTATGGATTGTCTTTGCAATAGACTCCTCTTTTTCTTTTCATTCTCCAATTCCTTCTTCAAATTATTAATTCTCTTTGTAGTAGAGGACTCATTTTTCCTCTCATTCTCCAATTCAATCTTCAAATTATTATTTTTACTGACAACAAATCTCATCTCATTTTTCAATTTATTGTTTACCTATGCACTATACTCTACAGATTTGAACAACTGTGCAGTAAAGGTTTTTTCATCCTTAAACTTTTTTTTTGCTATCATCCAATTCTTTAGTCAGTTTTTTTTCATTGTTCATCCATCTTTTCTTGATGCAAAATTGGCTATGTAGAAAAAGAATTTGTTATCCTATTTTGCAATTCTTTGAACCTATTGTCTAATGCTTTCTCTTTGGCTTTCACATTTTCTAGGTCGGCTATAACTTTTCTATTTTCTTCACAAGTTTTCTATTCTCCCTCTTTTCTTTCACTACTATAGAATAGATCATTTTGTTGGTCTCTTTTGATATATTGATTTTGTCAATATTTTTCACTTTCAAGAAATTCATTTGGAGACTGCTAACTTGCATATCATTAAGAGTTATTGGACTACTTGGTGGATTATTATCTTTAGCTAGGGGCATAACAACCATGAAATTCATCATTTTTGTGTTTGGGTTAGATGTTGGAAATATATTGTTAGTATTAGATGTATGATGTTCATGACGAGCTAAATCAACTACATCACTTTTCAATGTCTTCATAATTTTCCTATTTCTTCTTTTTTGTTTGATCAAATTTTGTTGCAAAGTCATTAAAACAAAAAATCTTTTTTTTGTGGAGACAATTGAATGCTTGGAAGGTGAATTATCACTTGTATTGATGTATGCACTTCCAACTCCAGTTACTCCACCTATGTCAATGGTTCTAACAATTGTATTTTGAGGATTGCCAACAACCTAAGGAAGACCCATTACAAATCATGGAGTTTTAGGACTATTTTCATGGTTTTGTCTAGAAGCTACTGGTGCATTCATTTTTGCACTAATTGTTGACATTGTTTTCATTGTAATTGTCATAAGGTTTTGTTTTTGTACACTAGGTTCACCTGTTCTAGTGCCAGTGAGATCAACTTCAATTGGATTTGAATATTTAACAAATATTGTATTGGGTTGACCTTCAAAAGTATAACATTTTTTTCCCTTTGTAGATGAATCATGTTCAATCTCATCGAAGAGTCTAATGACTGGTTTACTTCCACTTTTTAATGGAGTTGGTACTATAGTTGAATTCCAAAGCCCTTCACCTCTTGGACCAAGGGTCCCTATACCAACATAACCCATGTTTCATATCATAGTTACCCTTGTAGTATACCTTTGTTTAATAGACTCTCTCAATTTTAGTTTAACAAAATTTCTTTGAGACTCGGTCTACCTAGAATCTTGAATAGCTTGAATGTCTTTGTCAAAGTCAAACTCACTTTGACGATCATTGTCAATACCATATTGATAAACTACAAATGACTACTCTTTATTCCAATAATCATGAAAAAAGTTCAATTTCCCCAAAAGGTGTTGAGGTCTTTGGCTCACCCAGATCCTTCCTTGTTTCCCAAAAATCATTCATTTTGGCTTGACACCAATATTCAAATTTGAATGCATCTTTAAATTCTTTTGGCATAGATTTCTTAGAAGGTTCAACAGCTTTCTTGTATAAATTGAAGTATGTCAAGGACTTTGATTTGTGTGACTTTGATATGTGCAATGTCGTAATTTGGGATGGCAATTCTTGCATTGAAATATTATTCTCTGCTACATGTTTCTCCATCTTTTTCTTAACCTCATCCCAAGAATCCATGTTTTTAAAATTTTCTACCAATGACATCCCTCAATGTTGATATTTGCTTGCAAAATTCCCATTGGCAATAAGTTTTTCTTTTATTATGTTGAGTGAATCATAATTCCAGTGAGTGACAAGATCAAAGATTTAAAAAATCACTAATCCATTTGCCACTTTGAAAGCCTTTCTCTCAAATGTGAGCTCTCCACATGAGAAAGGAAGGAAGGAAATATCATTTTCTTTTGTTGTCCATTGAGCACTTCATCTGTGCTCTCCATCTGACATACATATTCCAATCCAAAAACCCTCTCTATCACATGCATTGGAAGTTTGCACAGTTCACTACAAAACCGTAAAACCTTAACACAGTATAGTCTTCCATGAAGAACTAGTCAATTGAATTTGACTTCCCAGTTGAATGAAAAAAAGATACAAAAAATCTAGGCATCAAAGTACCCATAATTTTATGGTAAATAAGTGCCAAAAAGAAATCTACAAAATGGTTGTATTTATTATTATTATCTCATCCTCATCTTATGTATCCACTCATATACTAAACTTGGAGTCTCTAATTTCTTTTGGGATTTCTCATCAAACTTAGAGACCTCAATATGAAGCTTGTTGTTCTCAGTCTCAGATATTGGGTGATGCTTTTCTAAAAGAAGGTAGAAAAAGTACATCGTGAACCTAAATATCTTGTGTGAACCTTGTTTAATCATTAGTAATTGTTCTTACATAGATTCAACAATGTGTTGAACATAATTATATTATACCTTACTTTTACCTTGTCAAGTGAATCACCTCGACAATGGATATTATAAATCATTTCAAGAACACTGGCACCCACTTTCTTGTTACTGTCCAATCCTAGGCAAAATGCTAACAATGAAATAGTATTATGAACTCATGGCACAAAAATATCATATTCATAAGGAGGTGTATGATCTCTATGTAGTTTAACTCTAACACTAGTATTATTAGTAGATGACTCTGAGCTTATTAAACCCTTAATATAGGAATCTTGAAAAACTCTCTCCAATTTGTCATAAGCATGTGCTAGTTTATCCAACTCAATGTGCACGTTAAATCTATTTGCTTTAAACCCTAGGTCAAACATAGTGCAAAATTCAATCACAAATATGGATAAAATTTCCTTCTGAGTTGTTTCGTTTACATTTCCTTTCTATTTTTCGTCATAATTTTGAGCGCATAGCATTACAATTTCTAGGTAAGGGAATACTTGGGGTACTGCCAGGTGTGCTAATCCACTAACCAACACAACTAGTTTATTTTTACACGCACCAATACATTTTTTAAATTTGAAATATTTGGTCACCTTATGTGGATCTTCCTTCTTATTAAACAACGAATGTCTAATTCTCATGAGACCCCTATCTTCATCAATAATGGGATCAAAAATATCATGATATTCACCGATGAAACTTGGCATTTTTACCAGTTCGCTGAGCTTTATTTTGTCTTTCTTTTGGCTTGCACTCATACTAGAGGTTTTTGACTTTGTTTTTCCCATGTGTGCTCCTGGTATTTGACATTTGTGAATCATAATTGAAGTTAACAATTAACAATTAAAATAAAAACCTAAAACCCTAATTTACAAATTGTAGACCTAAGACTCCTACTGTTGCACTGCAAAAAAATAAAAAATAAATTTTAAATACCTAGAATCAAGATTCAATAATTGGAATTTGGATTTGAGTTGTGTCACTGCTAGCATAGACAACAAATACTCTCTTGTAATCCTCAAGTTTCACAACAAAATTCAGTCACATTCTTAGAAAACCCTACAGTATCGACTCTTGGACTCTTGAAAACTTCAGTCTAAGAAAATTAAAAGAAAAAGTTTAAAACCTAAGTAATTTATAATTATTAATGGTTTAAAGTACTGAGTATTGTACAATGTATATGTAACAAGTAAACTTAAAACTATATGTTACTAACATTACTAATAGTAATAATAATGTAAATAATTAAACTGGTACAATTCTTTTAAGAATTAAATAATAAAAAGAAAATTTCTTAAATCAACAACTAGAGATGAATTTTGAGATGATTTGGGGAATTTTATTGCTTTTGCCTTGATTCATTTGGATTTGTGACACATGTCATACATGTCACGAATCTAGATGAATCTAGGAAAAAGTGATAACATTCCCCAAATTGACTCAAATTTATCTCGAGTCATCAATCTTTCTTTTAATCAATGGTTAGACATTTGAAAGAGTGCAGTTGTCATCAGTGATACAATATGGTTACAGCTGTCATGAGTGATACAATATGATTACAGTCGTCATCAATGATCACAATGAGTGAATTTGGAACACGTCCTAATTTCAGGAAGAAATAGACTTCATGTTATAACTTAAAAAATTAGGCCTGATATAGAGTTGAGGTCGTTGATCTATCTTACATTTGAAGGTCCAAATCAATTCCTTTCACCATAACACTGTTAACATGCAAAATTTAAGTGACACTTAATTGAGCAATGAGCAGATACGTGCTACAAATCTGTATGAATCTAGGAAAAAGTGAACACATTCCCCAAATTGACCTGAAATTCATCTCGGGTCATTGATCTTTTTTTAAATCAACAGTCAAACATAAGAAAGAGTATAGCTATCATTAGTGATAAAATATGTTACAAATTTCATCGATGATCACATTGAGTGAATTTGGGATGTGTGTCCTAATTTCGGGAAGATATAGGCTTTATGTTATAACTTCTAATATTAGGCCCGAAATAAAGTCAAGGTTGTTGATCTATCCTACATTGAATGGTCCAAATCAATTCCTTTCACATAACATTGTTAACGATGTCACACCAACCAAGTTGGCAACAAAAGAAGGCACATTATTACTAGACACTTAATGAATTAGCAAACTGCAAGTACATTGTATAGTGTACACTTGGCATATGGGGCATGGCCCACCTATGACTATAAATTTGCAACAAATTAATGAAAATGTAATTATTATTAAAAAATAAATATTAATTGTCAATTTGTTGTCACTGGTAGGCTAAGTACTATTGCATCATTTTTCAGATTTACTATACTAGTAATTAAATCACACACATTCACATTATGAAAGGATAGATGCAATGTTTTTTTAATTTACAAGAGTTAAAAGATATAAATTATTTCTTGATCAATGATGATGTTATTGCCCAAATCAAGTTGGGTTTTATAAGTTATATAGTGAATTTTAGGAAGTCAAAACATCACTACTTTGGTTGAAATGTTTGCACATTTTTTAAGCAAGATTGAGGATATAATAAAATATAAACTTTAAACAATTTAAATTAGAATAAAACCAAACAAGAAATAAAAATGAAAAAATAGAATTATAATTTATTATATGTTATATTATAATAATTATAATATTTATACAATTATAATCAATAATTATTTGATTATGATAATTTTATTTAATAATCATTGAATTGTTGCTTAATTGGAAAAATTATCCAAAATATGATTAATATTAAAAATATTTCTCATCATATTTTAATAGATTTAGATTTCAAAATAACATAATGAATTAATATTCAATATTTTATATGAACAATTTAATATAAGTTATAATTTGAACTTTTTATTTTCAAATCAATATAATTTATACAATTGCAACATAACTTCTTTTTTTGATAAGCAAGAGGTTGAAGCCATATATAAAATATAAAAATGAGTACAACCCAACTCATAAGGCACCAAGAGGATTGAATTGGGTAATAGTCCTTTAGTTTTGCCTAATTTCAAAAAAAGTATCTTCTAATCCACCTCCAATGTTATAAAGTTTACCACATTCTTTAAGAACATCTCTTTTGTTTTAATTGACCTGAAACTTCATAGAAAACCAATAGTCCTTCAGGCAGCATAACTTCTTTTTTTGATAAGCAAGAGGTTGAAGCCATATATAAAATATAAAAATGAGTACAACCCAACTCATAAGGTACCAAGAGGATTGAATTGGGTAATAGTCCTTCAGTTTTGCCTAATTTCAAAAAGAGTATCTTCTAATCCACCTCCAATGTTGTAAAGTTTACCACATTCTTTAAGAACATCTCTTTTGTTTTAATTGACCTGAAACTTCATAGAAAACCAACCGAATAGGCAACTCCATATTTCTTTATTAAAGATTAGAAAAACTAAAAATATTAGCGCAATGAAATTAGATAAAAATAAAACACCTTAGGAAGCCGTCAAATAGAGAGAAGTGCATTGTAACCATAAAGTAGGATAGAAATAAAACAAAAAAGGAGCATTCAATCCTCAAAGAAGAGTTGCAATACTAATAAAATAATAGCATTCACAGAGCAGACTATTCTAATCTCCTCTATTTCATTTATCCAAAATGCCAACAAGACGAGAAATAAAATGGCAAAAGAGATTGAGAGAAGGAAGAGAGGGGAAAAATTTAATCCGCCTCATCTGAATGGGCAATAGTGGATCCTCCACCTGTAAGGCTTCTTCATCCACCAGAATCGAGAGCTCCAAACATTCCAAGCTTGCTTAATTGTCATTTTTCCAAGCTCCACTATGTTCCTTAGCCACATACTCCTCTAACCAATTACTAATACAAATAAGAAAGATGAGACAATGATTAAAAATTAGTTGCTAGGAAGGCATTAATCCCCATGTTAGCTAACTCATCCACTCGCTTATCACCTTCCTAGTAGATATGGTTGAAAATTATTCTAAAGCTATAGCCAATTTGCATCTATCCTCCAATTGGGAAGGGATTCCTTTCTAAGAGCATTAATTATGATTGTGAAATCTCCCTCAGCGTCCAAATTTTTAATATTCGTTGTTTTACGTAACCAAAGGCCTTCCATTAGAGCATAGATCTCTGTCAAGTTGTTTGTGGCATTACCAATATATTTGGAAATTTTAGCCACTTCTTCTCCCATATCATTGTGGATGCAACATCCTATGCATGCTTGGCTAGGATTTCCTCTTGAGGCTCCATCGAAGTTGAGCTTGAACCAGCCATCTTCCGGAGCCTGCCAAATGCATTCCAATCTTTTTAATTTACCTAGAGACTCCCCTTCACCCAGAAAGGGAGGAATTGCCAAACCTATCCTTCTTCCTCTCGTCCTTTAATCCCAATGAGACATCTTGGCAAGTTTGATGTGAGAATAAGCAATCTATTATTTGTTAATTCAATAATAGAGACTTCAATCTTGTGCTTAAGTTGATCAACTGACATTTGTTTATACTAGAAAATCCTTCAATTCCTCTCCTACCATAGCTCCCATAGAACTGTGGAAGGGGATGAGATTCAAAGGCTATGAAAGATGCTATCTGATCGCAATAGGGACCAAGAAGACAACATACTCTTAATTAAATTTGGAAAAGCCATTGAAACGTCTAGTTGCAAGTATAGCTATGCTCCACGGGGACACGTTTCCTAGGGTTTTACCCTTGTACCCATACCGGGTACAAAATGGGGACATGGTTACCCCTTTTGGTTGTCCCTTGTGCCATGCCAAATGGGCAATTTCGCATACTAGTATTTACACTTCAAGTATTTACTATTTAGTATTTACTTTCATTATGTCATCTTGATTTCATGCATCATGATGATACATTGATACTTGGAGCATTTGGGCATTTTTGCTAATTGTATGCGATATTCAGATATATCATATCATATTCTCATTTTGATTTTAATCTTGATAGTTTTCAATATCCATGTATTCTATGGTGAATGGTTTATCAATGTTATGATATGCATATTTGAAATATATCTCTAAAGTCTAATACTCCATATATAAAAATTTAAAAATTACCTATATTTTATAGCCGTCCCCTATGGTCTCGTCCCCTAAATTTTGGCTTCAACCCGTACCCATACCGGAAACACATTCCCATCCCTCAAAACATCCCTGTCCCAAAAACTCAGTAAAGCATAGAAGTATTGTCATTACCAACATGAACTAGAGTAAGAGCAGTGAAGAAAGAGATGGTCAAGCGATTTCTTCTCAAATTCATATAAGGGGCATCTACAGGGGGCCTAGATACCAAACTTCTTAAGTCTTTCAGCTATGAGGGACCTTTGATGAAGGACAATCCATGAGAAAATTCTTGCCTTGGAGAGGCAAAACTTATTTCAACACAGACGAAGAGGGAAAGGAGACAGAGAGAAGCTTAGAAGAGATTCAAGATACACATAGCCCATTTTTTAGCTATATTCTCCAGTTTTACTCCCATCCTAGATGAGATAGTATCATGCCCAAAATACAAGGGCAAAAACACACATAATTTTATTTTATTTTGTTTGATTTAATTAATTGATTTAATAATGAAATTTTAATTTAATGACCTATTCCTACACATTAATTATAAACCTAAATGAAATTTCAAGACATTGTTAGGAGAACCCGTATCTGTCTTGCAATGTACCTATGTTTTAACTCATGAAATAAACTTATCAAACTTAGCAGATTTAAATTGGATTTAAATTAAACAAAAACAACAATAACAAAAAATTACGTGTTTTTTTTCCCTTGTATTTTGGGCATGACAGATAGTCTTTCCCTCCCTTAAACAAGATCACTCTAGAGTAAAGGATAGATTGAAGAAGAGTTTTCTCTTCTGAGGGAATATCTTCAGCAACAATGTCTCTCCATTTCCAATTCAGACCATCTTCTCCAAAAACTACATAATCTTTACCTTTGTTCCCCCACTTTCTTCCAAGTAAGATTTGGCTTTCTAAAGGGAAGGATAATGATCAAGAGACTTATAAACTCCCCTTGTGTCATTCCAAAATAGAACCTCCCCGCCATCCCCTAGATTCCACGAGAGTTTACTCTAAATAATATTTCTACATTTCAGGAGGAGATTCCAAAACCTTGATCCTTTGGGAAAGTTGGCCTCCCTAAAGAGATTGATAGGATTGGAGGAAGAAAGGTATTTATGAGGGAGAATTCTTACCCATTTGAGGTTGGGAAATCTAAGCATCCTCCATAATAACCTATCTCCCAAGGCCATTCCTTGGTGCATGATGTTCTTTGTGCTTATACCACTTAGACTTTTGGGTCTACATATCAGGTCCCAGGATAGAAGGGAAAACTTTTTCTAATCTACAATAGCTTACCTTTAAAAAGTCCTAAGAAGACCTTCAATTTCAATCAATTTGTTGTTACTGAGGTCCAAACAAGAAAGGTGGTAGATAGGTTGGGTTGATAGAATTGCAGAAACTAGTCATCCTTCCTATTGAAGAAAGTCAACTACCTTGCCATTTTTACTTTTAGTTTTTTCACTAAGGGATCCCAAAGATAAGAAGCATTATGACTTGAATTAAGAGGAAAACCCAATATCTGCAAGGTAAGAAACCCTTGTTAAAGCCTAAAATGTCACATATTTGTGCTTCCAAATTGAAAGTAGTGTTGAAGAAGAAGATGTCAAATCTATCTATATTTATCTCATGCCTTGACGCATTTGTATATTAACTAGGATATCTTTCAAGGTTAAGGCCTCTCTAACCGAAGCTTCTCCAAATAACATTGTATCATCTACAAAATGTTGATGTGTGGATGGTCATCATTGCTAGTTATAAGGATACCTTTGATGGCCCCATCCACTCTTGCTCTCGAAATTGACCTTCCTAATGCATCAGCCATTAGAAGAAAAAGAAAAAGAGAAATAGGATCTCCTAGGCTCAAGCCTCTAGAAATACTTTGAAAGCCTACCAAGGTGCTATTTATTAAAATAGGCATTTTCAGAGTGGATATACATTCGAAAATTAACTCTATCCATTGTTTAGAAAAACCATATGCTTTAAGAAATGTACACAGAAAATGCCAATCTACCCTATCATAAGCTTTCTTAATATCCAATTTGATAAGCATATTGGGTGACTTATTATTCTGTATCGAATGAATTGCCTCCTAGGCTATTATGAAACCATCATATATCGATCGTCCCCAAACAAAACCAGTGTGTTCCTCACTTATGAGATTAGATAGCATCTTTTGAAGTCTATTGGCCAAAATTTAAGTGAAAAGCAATGGGTATAAGTCATTTAAAGATTTTGCATTATCTTTTTTTGGAATCAGAGCTACAAATGTATTGTTAACTTCCCTCAACAATTTGCCTAAGTTCCTAAGTCCTTCCAAGGTTTTCATTACATCTTCTCCAATGAAGTCACAACATTTCTGAAAGAAAAGGACATAAAAACCATCTGGACCAAGTGACTTATCTAGATTCATTTGTTTAAGGAATGTTTCAACCTTTGGTTTAGTTATTTTAATTGCATCATTATTTATCTTTAACAAACTATTTTTAATTTATTTGATATTTTTAACTAAATTATTATTAACTAAAAATATTATAACTAAAATAATTATTTATTATATAACTAGAACTACGTGGCACTAGCCTGCATGCATCTGCCATCAATTATTGAAGTTTACCGAAGTAATTTCTTTCAAGCCATATAAATTTTCATTCGAACAATGAAATTTGAATATTTAATAATTTTATTTTTAACATAATCTTTGACTATAATTTGTCTTTAATTTCCAAATTTTAACTATAATCTTTAAACTACGAATCAATTATGAAATAATAAAGGGAAAGTTGAAATCCTTCTTTTGTTTTTAACATTTAAATTTTTATAATGGACTAACAATTTAACAGTGCATCTGAAAACATCATCACTCAATAACAATAACAGTTGAAATGTTTTAAATTTTAAAAACAATAGTTCACACATTTCCAATAATAGTGAAATGAAAAGCCAAAAAGTAGTGATTTCATTAATTATATTTGACATTGTTTACATATTGATAGCATAAATATTCAAAATAGTTGATTCTATTATTTACATGCAAGGGCAAGGCCCAAATCCTAGACTCGAGTGGTAATAGTTTTTACACAAAAAAAGATTTCTAAAAACATTTTTTTGCCCCTAGGGCATAGGTTGGTTCAACAGGGTCCAGGTCATAGGGAACAAGGTTCAATTGTGGAAAGTTTGAAGCTTTCAATGGAGATTTGAAGCCTTCAATCAAAAAGGTACCTCCACGAAGAATCTTTTAGAGATGATTATATCGCTCAACTCGTGCAACCATGTGAAGTCAATCTCGTTGACGTTGTCCAACAACAACCACCTTCACAAAAAAACCCTCCCAAGTTGCGCCCACTTTCGATGGTGAGTCAATTGTCGTTCATTCAGGCCCAGTAGCAAGGGTGGTTTTTGCACATTACTCCTTAAGCCTCACTCCCAACACTTGTCCACTTCAACTCTTGTCCCCAGTGGAATCTTTCTTGCCAACCAGAGTGAGCACATCATCGGGTATCCAGCCCAAAAAGAGCTTTTGAAGATCCATTATGTTGCATCTCAAATTAATTGGTGTATCCATAACTTGTCACTCCAACCCTCAAACTAGAAAACAAATCTAAACCTAAGAACTTCTACAAACTAGCACAACTGACAACAAAATATTGAATTGAGAATTTGATAGTGATAGAGGAATTGAAGAGACTCTTTAAATAGCAGTTGCATTAAATTGTTTGCGATCTTTCATATCTTTAGTTTTCATTTTCTATTTAATTCACAAGTGTGGGAAATGTACTCACATTAATATCTGAGTGCCTGCCAAGCTACTTGAAATGCACTAGTTATAAGTTATAAGTTATAATTTATAACTGTCAGTGTCGCATTTATGATTTTAACCTTGATATGATGTTCAATACATTCCACTTAAGGGTTGTCGTGCAAAACTTGCCACATGTCTCCATTCCACATAATTTCATGCAGCTCCTGGGCTTTTTGAGTAATTGACCCCGAAATACATCTTATATCGTTGATCTCTAATTAATCAACGATCAACAACAATAACGTATTAGCAATACGAGAGTGGCGGCAGATAATTTGGTGACAATATTGATAATGAACACTACTCACTACACTTAACAATCATAAAGCCTTAAAAGTCACTAACCACTACACTTGACAAATTCACCTTCAAATTAAACAATTTTTCAATTTATCACCAAAGATTAGCCACAACCATTATTATTATTTGTTTCCCTACAAAACAATTAATTCACCTCACATTGCAAGACCATTTTAGGCTAACCAAAAAAATCACCACCATTTATTTTTGTGCCACCATGAACTTTTGTTTATTCAACACATTTTTAATGATTTTTGTTAGGGCAAGAAAAAATTTGCCAACAATATAATATTTTATTTCCCTATGTGGAACAAAACAATTGCCCTCCATATGAAAATTTTCTTGCCCATATAATGCTGGATTCGCCAACATTTTACATATTTTTTCCAAGAGAGGTTTCTTAAAGTTATCCCTGACATGTTGTGAGTGGGTGATCCTTGGGTATTTATGGAATTTTTTGTTTGATATATTTTGGCAACCGAATTGCTTTCAAATGTGGAGGTATGGTTCTCTGAGGATAGAGTGTCTTGGCATTCCATGAATGGGTTAATAATTTTAACGTTTCTGGAAAGCGTCCATTTTATTTCTTCTCAACTTTACTAAACAAATATAGGCTGAAGCTTCCTTGAAATCATATATCCACCACCTGACTACCTACCATGATTGATCTTGTTCCAAAAAGTATAAGTTTGACTCAATGTTGTTATTAACCGATTAACCATGCCGGCATTCTCAGTGTTGCTTTCACAAAATGTACATCTGTTAGAATTAACATTGATTAGCAACGAACTTATTCCTCAAAGGATCAGAATGAACCTTTTACCAGACTCACCAATCTCAAAACATGAATGCAGACTGAAATCAGCAGAATAAAAGTACGGGCAATAACTACAAGATGTGATCTTCCACATTTATGTACTCGAGGTAACAATTAAAGAGTGGCCTTTAGATTAGTCATGGACATCCTTTGGCAGGACTCCAAGCTTGACTGCCTCACTATTAATGAACAGAGTCCAGCTTTAATTAAAAAATAGTACTAAATAATCAGCCAAACTGTTTTATAAGGACAAAATGTTTGACCAAGGAAGGAAAGGAGAGTACATATGGTAAATAGTCACATATTTACCCAACAGCCTTAACTGCATGCCCATCACATTGAACCTGCTTAGATTCCAGTACAGTTCGTGTAGCATCCACAACAATCTGCCCATTAACATAATGCTGTCGGCAAACTGGCATGTAAACATCTGCACCTCCAATAACCTCAGTTTTTCTCTCTCCAGTTTTCCGTAACGTGAATGATGCAGGTCTACCACACATCTCACAGCGGGACTGCAGTTTAGTTACAGAATCAGCCAAGGGTATTAAATCCAGGGCAGATCCAAAGCTTTTCCTGCCAAGAGAACATGATCATCAAGAAAATTGATTTAATAGAACACCACATAAAGCATTACATTGAAAAAAATATAATATATATAAATATACACACACACACACATACATATATATACTCTTTCCAGCTCCCTGAAGGGTTATTAATCTCATAATAAAAGCAAAAATAGGAACTCGATTTGAAGCAACAATACCTCAAGTAGTCCCCATCAAGGCCGGCAACAAAAAGAGTTTTGGCATCTCTATCAGCTGCTACCTGGCAGAAACTATATAGATCTTTGAAGAACTGTGCTTCGTCAATGCCAATAACATCCAACTGTTTGCAAAAGCAGAGGAACACTAGAGACAATGTTAAATCTCTGATCAAAAGAATCATCGCCAACATCACCTTAAGGAAAAATTCTGTAAGGCAAAACAGCATTTTTTTTACCAAAAAATAAAGAAGAATAAAGTCATTATTCCCTTCTTAAAGATGTATTGTCAGATGCTTTACATGGAAAAACAACAATTAAACACTCACAACCTATCTAGCATACATACAAAAAACACAACTGGAAGAAATTCAAGTTTATACACCATAACTAAGCACACTAAACCAAAGAACCAAAACTCGGAATCGGATCAGAATCGGCAAGGCCTACTCGAATCATGAATCGCCTATGAATCGACTACAAATCGGTGAAGTGAAAAAACCCTTGAAATTTAAAGATTTTAACTATATAAAACTTATTTCATGCACCCTTTATTGAATATAACTTAAACACACTATAACATTATCAAATAGAAGTTAACATACACAAAAAAAAAAAAAAAATCATAAATCCATCACATACGTAAAATGTAAATTGTAGCTTAAGTAAAAAGAAATTGATAATATGATATCATATATCTGATTCAATGAAAGGTTTTAAGTGTTGCATATGATTGAAAGAGGTTAAGGAGGATCTAATTAACCTTTTAAGAATGTTGGAGGTCATGGTACGTTCGGTCAAGGAAGGTATTCTCAAAGTTATTTGTAACTATATATCTAATGTGTTTCCAAAACACTAATATCAGTTGATTGAACAATAAAAAAATTTAATAATCATAACTCTTAATTGAGATGCAACGAAAAAAAGAAACCGAAAAAAAAATTGAAATTTTTTTTTTTTTTTTTGCCGAGTCATGAAGCACATAACTCAGCGATTTAGGCAAAAATTGCCCATAATCGTCTAAACCGGCAATTTAGGCGATTTGTGCCTCAAAAATCGCCAAGGTAATTCAATGAGTTAGGAAAATCCGGGAGGGTCAAGTCGAAGATGAATCACAGCAATTCTCATTACTCTACACTAAACACACAAAATTTTGTCATATTGTATTTTCATGTGACTCATTGTTCAAATAATTGTACTCAGCACCCAAAACAAATTACTTGGACTGGGACTCGAACTCAGCTATAGGCGCAGCAAATAAAATAGGTACATAAATTCTAAAATAAACTTCACAGCATACTAAGCATAAAAAATGAACTTATAGGACATATAACTCTACTCTCTATTACATAGAAAAAGATCATATTGCCAATCAGAAACCCCTTCAAAAATTTACTTCTTCTGCCTCATAGCCATCATCCTCAAACTTATAAGTTAACAATGAATGCATCACCAAGTATGTCATCCCATTATTCTCCAATGCTTCTGTTGCCTCCACTTCTACTCCGCTCTTTAATTTTTGAAGATTTGTATCACTAAACATTGCATCCACATCTTTGGCAACCCAATAAAATACAAAGCAATGTCATCAAAATCAATTGCATTATCTAACTGCTTCCCTTCCACTTTTCTAACTCGAAGACAAACAATGTTTTACATTGTCATTAAGATGTTCATGGGTCATATGCTTCTCTTCATGTGTTAAAACTTAAAAATAGCTCAAATACTTGGTCTTGGCTAAAACTCAGCAGCCCAAGAATTTGACTCAAGACTCAGACCAAGCTAAAAACTCAATCTAATAAAATAGATTATGTAAGGCCTCACCCCGACCCATCATAGCATAGATATTGTATTTCCATTTTGTTACTTAGGACTGGATATCTCGACATATATTTTGATACTTGATGGACAGTAAATTAGGCTACTTATCCGATGATGTTTACCTTGTGATCTTCCATTATGATATATATTAGGACTTATTTGGCATAGTCGATGGATTAATGTATATTTATTCAATATTTCACTTTTATGATAAGAAATGGAAATATGATGTGTTTCAAGTGCTTAATTTGATCTTGTTAGGAAAGTTAGTAATATGTAATTTGTTTTTGAGGTTTAATGATTAAATGCTTAATATGTAAATGATGGAGAATAGGAAGTTAATTATGGAATGTGTTGTATGTGAATGGTAGATTAACAAAGTTATCATGTACTTTTACTTTCATATGTATTGTATATGTGGCTTTTCATTGGATTACTGACGCTCGATTTTAGTGTACAGGGAAGGAACCATGGAAACATAATGAAGAAACAAAGTATAAACACATGTTAATATGACACTACCAAGGTGAATCTTTATAAGATTCGTAAACCTCGTTATGATGTGTTTATTTTGTAAATGTGAGATGTATGTATATGGTACGTATTTCATGTGTAGATTTTGAACGTGTCATGTGTGATGTATAGTAAATTTTGTGTCACTTGACACTTGTACTCGTTATGTGAAACAACATGTTCTTGATGATGGATCATGCGGCCACCTTATCCTGAGTTAAATACCTTAATTGAGAAATTTGACATATTGCCTTAAATTAGTAAAGAGGACAAGGTCACCACCATAGGAAATTTGAAATTTGAACTTACCTAGCTTTGTGAGGGCCATTAAGTAGTTCTAAGGTGTAATTGTGACCAAAATAAGCCCTACCCATGTTAATACTTTAAGTTAGGGGGTTAATAATGACCACTAGGGTGCCTAGAAGACCTAGGAGACGCCAAAAAGAATGCATTTTATATTAAATCCGAAAATGAGAGTGATATATAGGGGACTAACCAAATTAGAAACTCACTTGGCCACTCTCTATCTTTAGAGACAACTAGAGTTTGGGGGAGAAAGATAAGGAGCTCTACTACAACTTCCATTTGCCATTGCTTGGAGTGAGGTTGGTACCCATGATCCATGATGTTCTTCTTTTGCATGTAGAGTTGATATGGTGTTCTTCATTCCATGATATATTTGGTGTATTATAGATGTGGTTTGAGGAAAAAGATCTTTTGTTGAGTGTTGCATGTGAGTTTTTTTTTGTGAATTCTTCCTTGAATCTTGTTGTTTACATGTTGTGTGTGTTTGTGTAATGGGTGTGAAGCATCACTCACCCTTGGGAGAGAAGAGATGCTTGAGTGAAGGGGTTAGTTAGGCTCACTCATGTAGTTGAGGAACTCTCCCATGTGTGGAGATGATTTTTATGTGTTCAATGGAATATGGAATTCTTGTTTACTTGCATTTGGGAGGTATAAGGAAGTGTGGAAAGAGGGAAGTCATTGTAAGCCTCGAAAGGGCATGATGATTATGAGAATATGCGAATATTTGTGATTCTTAGCATGGAAAATCCTCCTCATGGAGAGAGCCCACCTTCACCCTATAACTTGATTCATTTGTTGAATCTTTGTGCAAGCCTTGGGTTGAGTTGTCCTGTAATGTATTGTGTAGAATCTTGTTATATTGTTGTGATCATGCATGATATATGAATGTGTAGTTTGCTACAGTTTGTGCCTTGTTTCCCCAAGCTCGATAGGTGGCCTCCTTGAGGCCTAGGTTGGGAGGTGAGCCTCCATGGTTCTGCATTTTGTCTTTGGTTACAAGTATTTGCTTGAAGTCTTGGGCATATGGAAGTTGTTTACCATATGATTAATTAAGCAACGCACATAGGGGATCGATACGAACACCGAACAGCAAATAGCAAAACTTCTATTATTATTCGCATATGCCAACAGTACATCATGCTTTTCTCATATGATAATGATAAGATGCATACAATGCTTCCCAAAGGGGTTATAAATACTTTCCGACGAACCTTCCCGAAGGTATCCGTCGGCCAAGTACATTATACCCGCTACAAACTATTTTACCCATCGGCTACATAACAAGACTTCTACCGAAGAGACCCGTCAACCGATGCACAATTTCTGCCGACGACATTATCCCCCCCAAAAAGAAAAGTCGTCTCCTGACGACTACAGAACAAAACTCAAACAACTTATACAACAATATTGATCTGCCATATCACTTTCACATTCATCCTGTTGCATCTATAGCCTTTGCTAACACAATACTGACTCCTCGAGCTGACCTTGATAGCCACTTGTGCTGCTTCCTCTGCTTCCAACTCCTCAGTACCTTGAGCCAAGTGTCGCTGCACTGCCTCCAACTGGATGATCAGCTCCTCCCGAGCTCTCTAAGCATCCACCAAGACAGCCTCACGGCCAACACCTACTCTCAGTGCCTCTGGTAGACAGACACTCCATGCCTGCCGTAGCTCCAAGTCTTCTCAACTGGTCAAACTCCCATGACTGATATCCGTAACGACTAGGGGTCCAGGGGGCAACGCCCCCGGCGAGGTTGAGGGGCAGCGCCCTGGGTGCGTGCGCTCTCTCAAATTAGCACTTTGTAACCCACACAAAAATGCACGGAACACACCATTTCTGTCATTATCTGCCGATTTTGCACTCTTTCTGGCAACCACGGATGCATCCCCTTCCCTTTGGCATCATCTGTCACTCATTCTGAACAACTTGATTCTGTCGTCGTTTTTTCTTTTTTTTAGAAAACCTCCTGTCACCCTTCTATGATGAAATCCATACGGCTTCCAACTTGAGACAATCTGGATTCCAATCTGCTTAAAAAAAACGTACTACAATATCCTACCGTCTGTACAATGAAAATTAACAAGTTTTGGCTCCAGAAACCGTACGTTAATCTTCTGAGGCACAGAGCAACTTTGAAGGTGGAAACTGTACTTCAAATTTGAAACCCGTACCTTGTTTGAAAAAAACCGTACACCATTCTTCAAATGTTAAAACCGTACGGTATTCCTCTTTTATTGTGAAATCCGTACGGTGGTGCTCCTTCCTTACAAATGGAAAACCGTACATTGCTGAGAAATTCGTACCTTGCCAATTAAGAACCGTACGGCACTATGAAATCCGTACCTTGCTTATGAAAAACCGTACGACACTATGAAATCCGTACCTTGCTTATGGAAAACCGTACGGTGCTTCAAAATCCGTACTTCACTTATGAAAAACCATACGGCACTTCAAAATCCGTACTTCACTTATGGAAAACTGTAAGGTACTTCAAAATCCGTACTTTACTTGTGAAAAACCGTACGGTGCTTCAAAATCCGTACTTCACTTATGGAAAACCGTACGGTGCTTTTTGTCTCTCTTTTTTTCTTTTTTTTCTTTTTTTTTTTTTGAAAATCTCACTTCTGGAACAATTATGTACAATATTTACATATACACAGTACTTACAGTCTTCTCTCAGTTTGTCGTCCACGGGGGTGCGTTACTTCTTTCATTGCAGACATTCAACTTCGACCTCTTCACTACATCGAATACTTCCTTTCGGTCTAACATCCACTGTTTTATTGCTCCGTTATTGCTTACTTCCTGCATCTGGTATGGCCCGACCCATTTAATTTTGAACTTGCCTGGTTTGATCTCATTTTGATCGTCGTACAACACCCACTGTCCGAGTGGAAACCTGCTCCGCCTGTTCTGTGTCATCTCCATATCGCCCAGTTTGTTCCTGAAGCCCCGTACCATGGACTCCGTCAATTGCCCCTTCTGTCCGTCAATAACACTTTCACTCTGTACTGCTACAACTTTTATTGAGCCCTTCCTCTTTGTTGCCTGTGTAGACAGTATCGTGTGTCTTGCTGGCCGCCGGTACCTTTCTGCTATATTTGTGGTTCGACGTAATACTTTCTTCCGACGCAGTCTTATAGTAGAATCTTTCCTTCTTTTGGGTTCGTACTGTATGTTCTATCCTTCAGCTTTAGTCATACCCGCGTTTCTTTCTTTGGCTTTTTTGTGTTGCTTCGAACATTCATTTCCTCCTTCGGCTTCTCCATGTTCCTTCAGACATTCATTTCCTCCGTCGGCTTCTCTGTGTGCCTTCGGACATTCATTTCCTTCTTTCTTACCTTCGTCGATCCTTAGCATATTACAACTTGGAAAGAGCTCGTAATCCTCTATCTGCCAGTGGTAAAGACCATTTACTGAATCCAGATCGTCATCTCCTTCCAATCGTAGGACTCCCTCCTAATTGGGTTCCATGCTCTGCCTCCTCTCATCATCTTCTCCTTTGGAATCTGACGATAGAGCTTCTTCTCCAACCATCTGAGTGTGTAGATCAATGACATACTTTCGGCCTTTGCTTTCAAGTGATAAAGTATTTTTCTTCCAATCGTGTTTTACCTTGGCTTGTATCAACCACCCCCGGCCCAGAATGGCATCATATCCTCTCCGCTTCAATGGGATCACAACAAAGTCCAACAGGAACGGTTGTGTTCCAATCGTCACTGGTTGTGCTGTCAGGACTCCCAATGGCTTGATTCCATGTTGATCGGCCGTTAGCAGCTGGAATGTAGGCGGCCATAATGTTGGCTGTCCCAACTTTTTCCAAGTGTCTTCAGGCAACACATTGACACCGGACCCTCCGTCCACAATTGTTTCCGTCAATACAGTCCCGAGAATTCCCATTTCGACGACAGCTGGATGGCGTCCGGATGAGAGGGCTAACAACATCGGATCTTCTGCACTTGCGCCACTTTCCTTCTCCTTTTTGTGCACTGTACTTGCTCCACTTTCTTGCTTCCTTCCATGTTCTCCTAGTAGTTGAGCAACGGGAACAATGTTTGTGAGTGCCAATCGGAGCTAAGGCATAGTAAGCAACAGATCACTTATCCTGACAGGTATCTCGGCTTGCAAAATTTGCCGGACAATGTTCTGTTCTGCGCAGTTCCGTACGGAAGTACTCGGCGTGTCCTTCAGGTGTGTCGTTTCTGCCTGTGTTTCTTTCTGGATCTCTACCCATGCTTCTTCCAGTCTCTTCTTTTCTTCCGCCGGGTCGGGGTACACTTTTGCTTGCTTCCGTGTGATGGCCAAAACCTCTTCTTCGTTCGTCCTGACGGTGATCAAGTTTACTCCCGACTTCGGATGCCTAGCATCTTCATGATCTCCAGGTCCACACCAACGGCATAGCAACTTCGGTGTGTTCGTCATTGTGCACTCTCGGGCGAAGTGACCCCACAGATTGCATGCGCGGCATTGAACAATTAGCCGACCATTCGCATCGTACTGAATTCGACTCCTTCCTCCATTGTTGTTGTTGCCACCATTGTTGTTATTGTTGTTGTTGGTTTGACCCGCCGATTGTTTCTGTATCCACCTGATGTGGCACCTTTCATACTGGTGTTCCCGTTCCCTCCTGACGGGGATGCCTCCTGTGACAGGAACACTTGCTGTGGTGTCCTTGTTTTTAAATTGAAGGGACATTCCTTTACCGAGTGTCCGAGGATCTGGCAGATTTCACAAAATTGTCTTTCGGGCAGGATCCCTTCGTATGGCCTTCTTTCTTACATTCCGTGCACCATAGGTCATTGCCCTTAGTTTCCTTGTTCATGTTTTTGAATTCTTTCATCATCCGCATCATGTCCTTCTGGAGAGCACGGACCTTCTTGCTACTTCCCTCGTCATCATCGCTGCTATCTTCTCCTGAAGGCTCATCTGAATCCGACGAGCTGGTCTTCTTCTTCTTCTTTGTCTTCTGGTCACTTTCGAGGTTCATTGCTCGGTTATATGCTTCAATGTATGTCGATGGTGCCACGATCTTCATCTTCTTCCGCAGCTTCGGGTGAAGGCCTTCAATGAACCATCGTTTCTGTAACCCGTCAGCTGGCTTATTCTCCATCTTACTGATTAAGTCCTTCAACCTCCTGGCAAAGACCCGTACAGTTTCATTCTTCTTTTGCTTGGTATTGAATATCTCTGTGACAATTTCATTGTCATCACGCAAAAGTTGAAATTCTGCGATGAACTCCTTAATGTTATCGCAACTATTCAATTTCTGTGGATCAGCATCAGTAAACCAATCAATGGCAACACCCCATAGGGTTGCGGGAAATTGTCGGATCCATTCGTTTGTATCTGTTATGCCATTCTCCCTCCAAATCATTTCACATGTTTTACAATGTTGAATGGGATCCGCTACTTCATCACCATCAAATTTAGGCAATTTTTTCTTCGGACCTGCCATTATTACTGTATGTTGAGGGTTTTGTTGTGTACCTGCGCTGTTTTGCACTCCCGCGCTATTTTGAGCACCCGTGCTGTTCCGAACACCCGCGCTGTTCTGCACACCCGTGCTGTTCTGGATACCTGCGTTGTTCGGTACACCCGCGCTGTTCTGGACACCTGCGTTGTTCTGCACACCCGCGCTGTTTTCTGCTTCCGCGCTGTTTGGTGAAGAAGAGGGTTTGTCAACCGTAGCTGTCTGTTCCGGAAGTATATCTCGGACGAAGAGGTCACACCACGCTCGTGCTCCTTCGGCACTCCGAACCGTGCGAATAGATCTGCTTCCATCAGGATTCTCTTCCCGTGGCGTATGTAGGTTCAGAAACTCCTCCCGCGCTTCTTCCACCAAATCAAGCCATTGTCGAGTCTCCTTCAACAATCCTTCTGTGCTCTTGCTTCCGTCGGAAATCTTCTAAAACCTCCTTCGACGCTCTATCTGCTGAGCCAAAATTAACTTTTCCTGCGCAACGCGTATGTCATCTTTTTCCTTCAGCTTACTCTTGTCTTTGTTCAACTGATTCGGCATTTAATTCATCTCCGCCTGCCTGCGTGCCAGATCCATCGGGCAACGGCGCCAAATGTTTACCGTATGGATTAATTCCGCAACGCACACAGGGGATCGATACGAACACCGAACAGCAAATAGCAGAACTTCTATTATTATTCGCATATGCCAACAGTACATCATGCTTTTCTCATATGATAATGATAAGATGCATACAATGCTTCCCGAAGGGGTTATAAATACTTTCCGACGAACCTTCCCGAAGGTATCCGTCGGCCAAGTACATTATACCCGCTACAAACTATTTTACCCGTCGGCTACATAACAAGACTTCTACCGAAGGGACCCGTCGACCGATGCACAATTTCTGCCGACGACAGAAGTTGAGGAGTCTTACCTTTGCACAGTAGAAGAGGACACTATTGCTATTGTATTGCAATGGAGGACAATACCATTTTTGTTATCTGAACTTAATGTATTGAAGAAATGATGTTATTGTTCCATACATATGCCATTAGAGCGGTTGTGAATTACCTTGCTTGTAAAGATCCTTCCCTTGTGTATTTGGATATGATGATTCCACCACCCTAATGCTTGCTTGATATTGTGTTGAATGCAAATTTTGAAAAGAACATGAAGGGAAAATTTTCATTGCTTTGATGTTGCTTATCATTACTTGAAAATTAGAATGTGTTGAAGAAAAGAAATTGTATTATGATATACATTGGAAGAATGGATAGGATAATATCATTTGTTATTCTTATCTCCTCAAAATTTCATAAGAATAATCTTATTGCATTGATATTCAGTAATGTTTCTCATTTAGTTGTAGAGTATGCATTTGATAGTTGATAGATTTGTAGATAGATAGAAATTATGAAATTGTATGTCAATAATGCATATGAAATATTTGACGTTGTGAAACTAGAATCAAGAATTTCGTTTAAGTTCCTTACTGGTGTATCTTGCAAATAGCTTTTCTCAGTAATATGATAGTTGTTATCTTACATTAGATTTGCTAAATAGAATAAACATTAAGATGCATGATGCAATGTTAACGATCATCAACTTAAATCTAAACAACTTTAGAGATTACATGAAAAGACCTAGGCAAGAAGTTAAGTTGAAAAAAAAAACCTGTAGAAGCATAAAATGCCTCTGGAAAATGTATGGACAACCAAAAAAAAATCTCTTCCAAGATACAGTCATTATAATATTATTAAAAAAAAAATCAGTATAGAATAACCTTATTTTTCAAATATAATATTAAATGCATAAGTCACTATCATTATTATGACAGAAACCTTAAGAAGTAACAAAAAAAATATTATAATACCTTCCATAAGAAGGCGGCCAGGGCAATTAATTTGTTGACAGGGTTCATGGCCTTTTATTATAAAAAAATATATTGCAAGTAGGGGATGGATCACATCCTTACCCACCCCCTTACCTGTCAAATCAAGAAGGGAGGCATGTTTGGTTTAAAAGTCAACTTACTAAAACAATTATCATGTCCTAAATAGGACTTCTCCTTTTATGGCGCCTCAACCCAAGATTTACAATTAATGTTGGGGGGAGGGGGTGCTGTCTTATCAAACCACTCCCCGTGTTTTCCACTCCACCTAGCCATATGATTACGTGAGCAGCATGGAGGATAAAAAATGAGCAGCATGGAGGATAGAAAATTAATGAGTTGAGTGTTTTATAAAGTTTAATAATTGCCATGTATTTGACCAGCCCACATTCTCTCCTAAGCGGCCATGCTTGCAATGGGAGAAGTGTAAAAAAAGTTTTCAATTAATGCATGACCTGACTATACCATCTTTCACCCTAGGCGCCTAGCTAAGCATGGAATAAAGAAAAGCCTATTTGAAGACTTCTACCCACCCACGCCTAGTTGAGAAGAAGGTACACGTGGGGTAAGAAATTAGGGGCTGATCATTTAAAAAATAAAATATATGTGCATTAATATAATCATTGGGATTATTATGTAATCACATAGATTAGGATGTATGCATTGGTTTGATTTGACTTAAAAGGTTAAATTACAGGTTAGTAATAAGATAGTATGGTTAGGATAATGTATATTTGTTTAAAGTTATGTTGATTATGCTTGGATAGTAGGTAAATGTATATTTAGATTTTAGTTTATTTTGAGTATATTTTAAATATAGTTTAATAATAATTTTATGGGTAAAAGTTATATATTAGTTTGTTTTTAGATATTATGAATATAGTATATTTTACTTATAGATTTAAATACTGTTTTTAAAATAATTGTCAAGGGTTGCATAGGTAGTATAGGATTATGGTTAAGTTTTACCTGATATTTAATCGAGCAATATGTGCAATTATAGTAATCTCAGATTAGTATTAAATAATGATATTGTTAACAATTAAAAAATAAATGATGTGTATTATGAATAGATGGAATAGGTGGTTTAAAATAATAACCATAATAATAATTAAATAATAACAATAATAATAATAATATAATGACAATTCTAATATTAATGGAAATAAAATGATTAACTGAATAAACATCTTCTTGTTGCAACCCTCAGATCTCTTACCACTACTTGACACAGTTGAAAACCTTACTTGCACATCAGAGTGTCTTTCATTCTTGAGATGCAGTAGATTTAAGGACTCAGAACCATAACCATTAATGTAGTTCTGCATTCAGTAACTAGCAAACCAGTGAACACCTCATAGGAACTTGAAATCCAAATCCCGAGTAAAATAACCTCGTTCCATCATCTTACTTCTTCACTTCCGAGTTTAAGGTTAAGATAGGTATCGTAGTGGAACACTAGCAAAGACAATAAACAAGGAGATAGTTAACCTTGACACCTAAGACTATGTGGTAGTATCAGTGTGCCTCGAAGTCACTAGGCTTAATTTCTGTCACATAATCACATTTGTAATACCCTAGTGTACTACAAGAAATGAGTTATAGATTTCTATCTCTGTGTCGTTGATTTAAGAATATCTATTGCATAGGATACATATGTATTATTATTTGTCATGTCGTCAAAAAAAAAATTGTTAGTTGTGTTTTGCTTTGTACAATTTTGGGCATGACAGATTACAAAAATGTTTGAAATAAGCATTGATCCATAGGGACACCCCCCCCCCGGTCTCTTGCCAGTTCAAGAAACAGAAACACCTTGGAAACATCGAGAGAACATCCACCCACTGTTCCAGCTTCACTTTCTAAAAGAGGACATCCGAAATGCCTCCCTACAAGGTAAATATCCCCTTTTAACAGAGCGGTCACCTATCCTTCACATATCAAAAATAGTTTGCAGTCAAAGATAGTTAAAAATGAAGAGATTTTTTTTTAAATAAAATGCCTAAGCTTCTTATGAACCCTTCAAGTCTGCTTGGCATTTTATATATTTATTTTTTTATCATTTTTATGTTTCTAAGCTTCAAACTGACATACTCGCAAGCCGCAACACTGATTTACCTCTACAACTCTACCACAGGCTAAATAGTTTCAAAATGTTAGGTATCACTGTACCCACACCAGTTTATCCTGATTTCCATGAGGAGAAATGTGCACTTTAAAGACAATCTTATAGGCAGAGGAAGAGACAATTTTGGAAGGAACCACCACATTATTTTCTAAAGGAATTTGATGCAGCCGCATTTCGTATTAGCATTATTCCAAGAACCCCAAGTATTTCATGGAAACATCATCTTCTAAAACCTTAGAAAATAATCCTTTCTTTTACAATCACACAACCTCTCCATCTTTGCCAATCTTTGTGCAGTCTTCACTTGAGTCTTCTTTTTCCAGCTCTTGGCTTTCAAGAATTCATCTTACCCTATTCTTATTTAACCTTTGGCTATTTAAATCATTTTTAAATCCTTCTCAGTCTTGATGCAACTGCCAGAACAAATTAAATATCCTATGTTTACAATTGGAAGCCATATATATATATACTCAAGAGATACTGTCTTGTGATGTTTCTGAGATGTGATGAATTCCACATCCTTCAAATTCATATCAGGATCTGGAATGGTAACAAAGATAAAGTTTTTGTGACCTTCCGCCTCACTTGATTTATCTCTCTTTGCCATGTAACATTCTCCTCAACAAGACATCAAATGCATCTTCAAATATACTTTTTATACAATGACAGTAGTAGTCACCTGTATTACATTACTATTATCAATTATATGTAAAAATATTCAAAATGTATATTATATATTGTTAATTTTTATAGTGCATCTATTTCAGATTTCCTTACTCAAGATGAGTACATTCAGTGTAATCACCATTGTTGATTAAGAGAATGAAATGAGGAATGGGTTTTGGGCAGCCATATGCAAACCCCAAGCACACCTAAAGACAGCTCAACTGCTAGTGTATTGAAATCTGATTGCCCTTCAGAGTTGTTGGTACAATATTCCAAATGGCCATTTACCAAGAAAAATCCTACAGAATTTGCAACAATAACTGACATAAATTGATTTTCTAATTCATGTGGAAGTCAAAAATGGAAATGCAATGTTTGCCTAGTGGGTTGGAACAGCTGCATGACAAGGGCCAATCCACACTTTTTGCATAACCGGGTAAAAGAGATGAGCTTTGTGAGAAACTTGCACTTGAAATGAGGGATGTGAAATCATTACACAATCAATTTCTAGTACAGGAGTTTCAAGAAGCTCAGCTTCAATTCTATTATTTGAGGCGAGTGTGGTAGAGTGATGAGGGAAACTGAAAGCTACAAGATCATCCTCGCCAAACCTAATCACAGATATCTTCAATAAGCAAGAAAGGAAGGCTGTGTAGGATGCCACTGACAATTTGTATTTTGGCAATGGCATTCCTTTCCATGTTGCTCAATCTCCTTGGTACAAGATAAGCAATGTTGGTCTTGCTTATATGGATCAAAGTTTCAAACCATCCCAGCAAGACTGAATTCAAAACTACTCTCTTCGAAAAAGTAATTATTGATGGAGGAAAGGAAGGCCAAATGGGTGATACGTGGCTACAACATATTCTTGAATACTCGAGAAAACCAAAAGATTTTTGATACTGAGAGACCTTATTGAAAAGAATGGTCCTTAAAATGTAGTGCAAGTGATTATTAATGTGGCAACTGTTTGTAGGGTAGCAGGTATGTTGATTTGATCTGCATATGAGCACATCTATTGGACTCTTTGTTGTGTGTATGCTAAGATCAATGCATTCAAAAGATATTAGAAAACTAAGGTAGCTAAAATAGGCGGTGGAGTATGCAAGGGAGGTGCAACTGTTCATTTGCAAGCACCACAATTTGTTGCCATTGTTCCAAACCTTTCCAAAGAACTCACAAACCAGTTTCTAGACAATATGCTTGAGTTGCAAGAGCCATTGCAAATTCTTGGCCTGGTTTTTCACATGGTAAAAATCCCTCAAAATTTTGTTGTGAAAACTCAAGTTGTTCTTTTGTAATTAGGGTGTGTTACTCTTTTGATTAAATTGTGCCCTAGAAAATCGCTCATTACATTGTCCTAGTATTAATTGTGCCCTAGGTTCTTTTTAGAAAAAATGTTAACATTGTTCGCATTTTCAAATGTGTGCGGGAGTTCTAATTAGAACCTTAGTACCCTTCAAAAAAATTCTTATTATATGGTTTTTCTGCAATCTTTTAAAATTGTCACGAATTTCCATTTTACCCTAGTGCATAACTCTGCCTTAACCTAAGGTTGTCTTGTGGTTAGCCCGCATATTGTTTCTACTTAGTTCAAAACTCTCCTAGTGAGTTACTCTCGTGATTGTTGATCAGATGAAGATCAACGATCATCGCATTCTCGCATTTACAAGATGCATGGAGTTTACCCAAAGCGAGAATGCGATGACATGACACTTGGCCCTCTAGGCCCTTTTTTGGTTTCAAATAGAATATAAACAAGCATTTTTCGTGATCGTTGATCAGGTGAAGATCAACAATTGTTGCTTTCTCGCATTTTGAAGATGCTCAAGCTTTAACCAAATCGAGAATGTGACACACTGACACGTGGAATTTGTGGGGCTAGAATGAGTTGCAAGCCACAAAAGAATGTTGTCAACATACTTTTTCAAATGGCGTGTTTTAATTGGTTGTAGATGCTGATTGTAACAAAGGATTTTGCTTTCTCAACACTATCAGATCTTGAGTTGATCAATAGTTATCGCATTCTCGCGTTTTGAAGTTGTGCGAAGTTTAACTGAAGTGAGAATGCGACAAGTCGCCATGTGTCCATGTGGACCACATAATACATACAGCCGCAAGCAAAGATTTTAATCGTCCATTTGATGAGTATCGATGGATGTCGCTTTCTCGCTTTATGAAGATGCATGATGTTTAGCCAAAGCAAGAATGCGGCAAGTTGACACGTGTCTTAGTGGGCCCAAGTTTTAAAAGAAATGCAGCGACATCTAGGATCTTTTGTGATTGTTGATCAGATGACGATCAATGATCATTGCTTTCTCACATTTTGAAGTTGCTTGAACTTTAGCCAAAGCGAGAAAGCGATGTGTTGACACGTGTCCAACTTGCCAAAAAAGGTAATACAGCCATAAAGTTTAAAATAAGACCGTCAAATCGTGCCCAGATCGACGGCCAAATTTCAAATTTTCAATGTAACATTCTTAATTTAACTATTGGAGCATTAATGATGAATTAAGGCAGATTCGTCCGAAAGAAATCTGCATAAAATCTTTGATTCAATTCATAACTAATCACAAAGCGAAAGAGAATTTAATTGCCGAGAACCAGAGCTCAAAGTGCGATTTTCTCAAACAGATGAATTGTTGCGGATAGAGCTTTTCAGCTGAAAGAAGGAATTTGTAAGTAGAGCAAACCTCTTATTGTTTGAGAAATTGCAATTTGAATTGTGTTAGATCGATAGAATGCCTTCACGAAGAGATTTCTCTAGGAAGGTGGATTACCAACATAAGAATGTGCATGAAGATTTTCTGGAGCAATTGCCTTTGTCCACAAATAAGACAGCCAAAGGAAAAAAATTAGTCCCCAAGAACCCTAGATTGTTGGTTAGCGAGGGTTTCTATGACAAAGCTAATTGTTTAAGAGATGTTGAGACATCTACTAGGGGTTTGGAGTTGTTTAGAAAATGGTTTTCTAAGAGGAAACATGACACTCCATTAAGCAATGTCTGGCGATTTGATATTGGGAAGTTGGTTGTTCCTAGCGTCTTTTTCGATGATGATTTGTTGACGATGATAGCCAAAAGATATGATCTAGTGCTGAGGGTAGTAAAGAATCATGTGGGAGAAAACCTCTTTAGGGTTACACCTGAGGTAATTAGGGAGGTTTTCATGTTAAACCCTAACCATGCATTACATGAAAAGATTGACCTAGGTGATTTACAAGCAAGATATGATGCTCAGAGGGTTTACCTAAGGAGAGGACCACTGCAAGACCATTTTGTAAGGATAGGGCATCTACCCTTGGTAACAATTAATACTCCAAAGCCATTATTGAGGAAATACTTCAATCCAAGGGCACAAGCACTTTACTTCTCCCTCTACAGACTTTTTGGGATGGATGAGCAGGATCACATCCAAGGATCCCTAGTTTTTATTATTGCTCAGACCCTGCAGTATGGTATGAGTTCCATTTTTGACTTTGCAACATACCTCGCAGAGGAAATCCATAATAGATTAATCAGCATCAGCAAGGCCAAAGTTGAGAAGCCCTTTTTTTGGTATTCACTACTGATGTACATGTGCTTCAACAAAAGGGCTTTTGCTTTCTCTAAAGAGATGAAGCCGAAGTTAGAGAAGGATAAGGAGAAGCTACCTATTCAGTTATGGAGTGCTGACATGACATAGGAGGTAACTGATGCCAGTTTTGTTAGATTTGACAGTATTTTGCCTCAAAGTTGAGGATTTTGTTAACTAGAAACAACCCCAGGATACCCCAACCCTTGCTAGAATTGATCAAGCCCAAGGATCATGCCAAGGAACTGAAAGTGAGCCATAATTGGGGAGATATCATCCCATACTCTGTTTCTATTGTTTTCAGAGTGTATGGTTTCCAAGGGAAGCCCCATGTTCTTCCCTATCAGATGCCTTTGAAGGTTGAAATTACTGAATTTTTGTGGCAGATAGGAGGACTGGAAGAGAAGGAGCTGATGAGTAGGTCTAGAGGTACAATTTTCCCCCGCTTCATTGTCATCCACCATTTTGTTTTCACTAAGGGAGGATGGAGACACTTAGGTAAGTTCTTAAATAGATATCAAATGGCTTAGTCCCGTCCTCATTTTATAGATCCAAAGGGTTTTTATGACATGTTCAAAGATAGGATTAAAGGAAAATCATATGAGCATTTGTTTAGTTTCCTGAGAAATATAATTAGGAATGAGTTTTCATTACAAGAGCAAGAAGTTAGAAAAGAAAAATGGAAATTTTACAATAGAGTTCTTGAGTTTATTAATGCATTAGATAAAAAGTATGATCCCTTGGCTGATATGAAATATTGGGGAGACAAGATTAATAAACTTAAGAACAATTTTGTTGGGTTCATGCAAACCCTAAATGAGAAAAAGGCAATTTTGATACAAGCCTACCCAGTCCAGGCCATTGAAATTGAGAAGAGATTGACAAGTAGAGTCATATAAGCCCGGGTTACTATACATTGCAAAAGAAAGCATTGTGGCAAAAAATGTAAACATACAACCTGTGCCTCTATATAGAGACAACTTTTAGAAAGCCCTCCTATAGCATCTACTGTTAAAAGGCAGAAGTTAGAACAGGGATCATCATCTAGAGCTGAGGAGTACTCCCCCTCACAAACCCCCATTTGCATTGATGATGAAGACTCCTTGACGGAGTAGCTGAAACAAATTGGAGGCCAAGGTGATATTGTAATAACTGCAGCAAAGATGGAGGAAGGAGCACCTAAAGAGCCCCAAATGCAACTCCTAGCCCTCACAATAGAGGATTTAAGAGGGAAGGAAACTGATCCTATGGTAGATAAGGCAACAAAGATGTTTCTAGATGATAAAAAAATTGTAAAATCTAGGGCATTTACTCAATTTTTGTGATGGAGCAACATTGAAAATTTTGAGGCAAAGTGCAAGAAAATAAAAGTTGAGCAACCTTCTAGACAAGACTCAGATATTGAAGAGGAGGTTATTGCTAACCTTATGGAAGAGTTTAATCAAATAACCCCTGCAAGGGGAAGACATCTATTGAAAGATTCAGGAGTCCTGATAATGCCAGAGTGAGACATTGATTTTTGATGTAGTAAGGAAAGAGAAAGACACTAAATTCAAGACTGAAGATGAAGTAATGCAAACCCATAAAGGAGTAAAATACAGTGATGACCATAAAGCCCTAGTCATGTGGTCAATCTAGAAAAGAGATAAGGCCAGAATCCAGGAGGTTTCATATTCTGAACATACATGGAGCCTCGTGGTGTATAGGGTGGAGGAAGTAGACAGTGAAAAGGTAGCTTTAATGAATAAAGAGGTGGCATATTTTGGTGTAGTGTTTGCTGCTAAAGATAAAAATAAATTCCTAGAATTGAATGAGAAATTTGAAAAGGTGTTGGAGGCCTATGATGAAAGGGGCAGGAAAATTTACCAATTGGAGAACAAAATTGCAAATATGGAAAAACAATTTGGAAAGAGGAAAGTAGGCAGGCAGTCTAGCCAACTTAGAATTGCAGTTGGTCTTGTTCCATTGCCAACTTTTGGTCCTAGTCCTATTGTGGAGATTCCAAGCACGCCTCAGCAACCAGAGTTCTATACAGCTGATGAGCTAAATGAGGAAAAGGCCAAAATCTGGTCACTACATGTGGAATTAGGCATCCAGCATGAAGATAAGATCAAAGAACAATTTTACACTTAGTGGATAGGGTAGGTTGGCCCCTTTTTTACTCAAGATTATCAAGGTTGGTGGAAATGTGGAAAGAATTAAATAATAATGAAACCATCCTAAGAAAAATTTTGGATAAATGGATCAACAGAGATGATGCCATCACTGCTCTCAATTGCTCTGTCATAGATAATTTTGATGATCAAATTGAGAAAACTTTTGATCAAACAGGGGACCTGTAAGAATTTGCCTAAGGCAATAATGCAACGACAAGATCAAGAAGCTCAGTAGATAGCACAAGAGAGATAAATAGTGTACAAATGAGAATCTCAATAATGATCAAAATGATAATTGATATTAGATGAATACACAATAGAAGTGCTCGTATATAAAGGTAATTAGGATGTCTAGGAGTCAACAAAGAGATAATCATCACAACTAAGCATATGTCCACCAAGAGTGGATTATCCTCCATTATGCATGAATGTGTGTGCAACAATGAGAGGATAAGAATACAAAGCTGTATCTCGTAAAGATATGTAGTAGACAACATGTGTTCAATTAAAATGCAAAAAACTATATTGTCTACATGATAACTCATGTGAATAAGCAAACTCCTAGGTGTCTACATGACAACTAATATGCTAATGCATTAACCTAAGTAAATTAACTCATGTGAATAAGCAAACTCCTAGGTGTCTACATGACAACTAATATGCTAATGCATTAACCTTAGTAAATTAAGTAAAGTGTAATTAGTAAATACTTAATTACACCAACACCCCCTTAAGTGCAACTTAGGGGAATGCACTTAAGCTCACAATAGCTAGATGCAAGATGGGTCTCAGCTACTAAGCCATGTTAGGTACCCATGTACAAAATGCAAAAAAATGCAAGCTCTCATAAATCGGAGAAAGAGAGAAAGTCTCATTGGAAAAACCCTCCCCCAAAAGAGAGATTGAAAAACAAGATCCATGGATGGATGGAGTAATTAAGACCCCCCCATTACAATATACATCATGTATATACAATAAAGAAGTATGAGAAGAACACAATCCCAAAAGAGGAAAAGGTTCCCCCCATAAGAGAGAAGAAGTAGAAGAGAATAAAGGAGATGAGGTAGTCCCACCTCAATGTAGAATGCCCATAAGTGATAGTTGCTCTAAAAATGAATGTAGAAGCTGATCCATGACTGTTGAATGATGTTCCTCCCCTTAGGAAGAAACAATGTCATAGGTACATATGAGATGCTTCCCCAATGTGTAGAAAGAATCCTCAAGATGAATGGTGTCTCTAAAAACTGTTCAACTGTCCCTGTGTCAATATTGACAGTCACCCCTTCCAACACAGTTGAAAAGAACAAGTTTGGATCTAGCAAAGATGGATGTAGAACATATCCCAAAGAACTGTCTCCTCGAATGATAAAGAGACCTCCTGCAACTGCTGTACATAAGGATCCACAATCATATCAACCTTGAAAGATTGATCATGTAGAGAATGGACAAGAGAGTCAGAGTGTTCCCCCACAACAATTGAAGAAGGATCAACTTCATCAAAGAGAAGGTGTATATCATCAATAATGTCTCCCAAATCTGCTATGTAAGACTCCACAAACAAACCTGAAAAATCTGTCAAGTAGTCATCCCCTGATGCTGGAATCAGAAGACAAGGTGTACCCAACTGTACTGAATTACATGGACCTATCACCATAGCATGTGGAATTTGTTGATGTTGTGACCTTGTCCTGCATCTGTTAGAAGGATCCCCCACAAGTGAGCCTATTGAATCACTATCACTGTTGTCACTATCAGTTTCCACAATGTATGAAGTATTTAGAGGATTAGAGAATAAGCTCGGTGAACATTCCTCTCTATGAATATCTCATGAGTCTCAGGATCCATAAGTCTATATACCTTAACACTTTCTTCATATCCAATGAAAGTACAAGGCCTTGGTGGTGGTGCCTTGCATTCCCTTGAAGATATGTGTGCCCATGTTGGACAGCCAAAAACTCTAAAGTGTTTCACAACTGGTTTTCTTCCGCACCATGCCTCAAAAGGAGTCATTCCATATAAGACATCATGAGGAGATCTATTAAGGATGTGATTGGCACTACTTATAGCTTCTACCTCAAGTGATGGATCAACAAACTTAGCTTGAATCATGCAACTTGCCATTCACTTAAGAGTTCTAATCCTCATTGCTGCAATACTTGTCTTTTGTGGACTAAATGCTATTGGATTCTACAGATCAATACCCTCAAGTTCACAAAAGTCTCTAAGTCTTGAGTTCATATATCTACTTTCATTGTCCATACGAAGAACCTTGATGGCTTTACTTGATTGCTTCTCAACATGACTCTTGAAGGCTAGAAACTTATCAAACACTTCATTCTTGTGAAAAAGAAAGTAGACCCATGTGTAGCCAGAAAAGTCATCAATGAAAGTGAAGACATAGCAACCCTTGCTAACTGATGTCACTGAAAAAGGGCCTGCCAAAACCGTGTGAACCAACTCAAGAACTATTGATGCTCTCCAAGACTTCCTTTTGTCAAACTTCTCTTCTAGATGCATATCCATTGAACAAGTTGAACATTCACCCTTAGAAAAGTTGACTGTAGGTAGACCTTTGACCATATTTTTAAGCTAAGCTAATGAAGATAGCAGAAGGCAAGATGTCCATAACGCTCATGCCATAATTTACCTTGTGACTGTGAATGTGTCAGCAAGGCATGTGAAGGAGACTTAGGCACAAAGTGGGAGAAAGAATAAAGCCTTGTGTCATGATTAACTTTACCCACTGCAACCAATGAATCATCCTTAAGATTTTGCACCATTACTGAATCAGGAAGGAACTCAACTTTATTTCCACCTCCACAGTGAGTGATTTGGTAAATTGAAAGGAGATTAGTGCTAAGGTTAGGAACATAGAGAACATCTTTGAACTCTCCATTTTCCATCTCAACTTGTCCTTTCCCTTCAACTTCCGCTTGTGTATCATTCCCTACAAAGATGTGAGGTACCTTAGACTACTGCAATGAAGAAAAGTGTCCTTTTGAAGAACCCATATGATGTGAGGCACCCGAGTCAAGAATCCATTTTCTTGAAGAACTTGAACTTGCCACAAGTGCCTGCCCTTTTCCCTTTGAAGTGGATGGATTTAAATCCTTGGAAGCATTTGGCACATTGATTTTGCTCTTCCTAAGTAAGTTTTCCAACTCATCTATTCTCTTAGTCTTGCAATGATGCTCATCATGATTTGGTTTCTTGCAATATGCACAAAATAGTTTATCCTTCTCATTGTTGTTTCCCTTCTTGTTGGAAGAAGAATTGCCTTGTTGTGAGGAGGAAGATTGTTGTGTCTCTGATTGTGATTTTGGCTTCCACTGTTTTTTCTTGTTGTTGGTGAAACTTTTGCCGCCTTGATTTGTTTGGTTCTCGTTACTAGCCACCAATGCCTTAAACTTGGATGACTTGACAATTCTCATATCTATCAACTTGGATTGTTCCAACATCAACATTTCTACAAATGCATCAAATGAAGGCTTAGTGAAGGCACTTCCCATGGTCAACTTGTGAGTGTTGTAACTCGAAACAAAAGATGCACACTCTGAAGGTAGCCTCTTCAAGATGTGATGAATCAATCTATCACCCTTCATGGGATTACCACAATCATTAAATAGTGCTCTCAACTCATTGGCTTTGTTGACATAGTCTTGAATTGTGTCAAAATTCTTAGGATCCAAGAGAAGTAGATCATCCTCAATTTGGAATCCCTTTTCCTCATCCACCTTACCATACAACCCTTCAAGTTTGTCCCAAGCACCCTTGGCATCCTTAAAGCTGGAAATATGGAAGAAGAGATCTCTATGAACACAACTCCTAATAATTCCTAAAGCTTGGTTGTCTTTAATTTTCCAATCAACTTGTGCATCTGCATTAGTGTGTTTTACAATTGTACCATCAACATATAGATTTAAACCTTCTTCCATTAGTCTACTCTATACAATATCTTTCCATGTAGTATAATTGTGTGAAGTTAAAAGTGGAGTTTTAGGTGAACCCATGATGCAAAATTAAAAAGGCACAAGAGAGAAAGAGAGACAATCAAAGAACCCCCCCAAAAGTGATGCTTTTGGCACTTTATATATAGTGCTTTTACAATTTCCACTTACCAAAATAGACCAAAGTGGACTTCTAATTTTGATGGTTACAACAGAAAATGTGAAGTTATAGTAGACTCAAGTACAAGAGACACCACATCTCTCAAAGATCGGTCACAAATGACCAAATGCTGAAAGTACAATATCTACTTACAGTTGCTCCAAATTGATACCAAATATGGAAAGCAGACGAAAAACCATGCACTTACAAAAACAATGGCACCTGAAAATGTCTCCGTATGAACCCAAACGAAGCCTCTGAAGTTGCAAAAAAGAGGATTGCTCAGCACCAAAATCTGTCAATTCTGCAAGATCTGCTCACCAAAAACAGAAAATAGCTGCACCAATGCGAAGTTTAGGAAATTCTACCCAAAATTTAAAATAATTACGCCTGATTTTGAGTCTGGATGAGTGACTTATGGCCTTGCAAAGTTGGACTACAAAACTGAAAATCAATATGGTGAGGGGTCCAAATCTCAAATGCTTTCTAACATCAGCAAAACATTATCCTAAATTTGACAGTTTGGGTCCCATCAAGGAAAAGGTTAAAAAATTACCAAATCACTCCAACAGTGTGGAAAGTTTCGAACTCGCTGACAAGGAAGCTTGATCACCAAACTGTCTAATGCTTGATCGCTGCAAATGTCAGGTCAATGTACAGAGTGCCATGGATCTGATTGGGCTCGAGGCGAGATTAAGGTCGGGAGTCACTGCGAGAGATCATGGCTAAGTGCTCACATGTGGATCTGAATGTTTGTGACGACTTTCACCTTCCGTGTGCACTAACTAATGTTTGTTTGGTCAGACTAAGGGGCAGAAAGCTTGAGATTGGATGTTATTGCCAGATGCAACTCGTCCAAGTAGCAATGTCCTTGAAATGTAGCAAAATGTAAATTTACCTGTCTGTTGACATGGTATGATTCAAATCATATCAACACTAGGACCGTGTGCTCAAGAATTGGAGAATGACCACGTGATTATGCCCGGCAATTTGAGAATGCATGCGTTAGTACGCTCGAGGTGAGAAGGGCCCTCTGTAATGTTAAATGCACAGATCTATTACAGCTCGGGCCTTCTTATGGATGTTGCCACCAATGGAAGATTGGATCTTGCCAAAATTTGGTAATTTTTCTTCACTATGCAACTCGCATGAGAGGTGAATTGGGCTCAGTAGTTGCTCATGTATCCAAATATGATGATTGACTCAAACTCAGAAACTAAAGGTGCAATCTATCGCTGGTTGCGCAATGTGTGATTAGTCAACCCATGAAAAAGAAAAAAAACAATGCTCACGATGACTGCTTGAAAGTTCGATGCATTGATGTGCCAAATCTACTCCAGCAAATGGAAGATGCCGAGTGCTGGAGAATGTGGATACTCAATATGCCATAACCAACCAATGCGCTCAAGGTCTGAATGCAAGATGCAGTATGAGCAAGTTTCCAATGCCGAAACCTTCACGTAGCTAGTCTTAGATCAAGGGTCGAATGGAAACTCCATGCAACTACAAATCTCAATGCTTGTTGACCAAGCTCAAGTGTGCCACAAATGTCAACAGAAGGGCCTCCATTGTGAAAGAACTCTTCTTGTGATATTGAGGATGGTGGCTCAAGTTACACCCAATTTGGCAAATATGGGTTACTACACCGCGGCAAGCTTGAAGAAGATCAAATGTAATCCTCCAAATTGGCAAATCGGGCCTCCAAGTCCGATTTACAAAAAAAATTTGCCTCGAATTTGACTTTTGCCTAAGATAGGCGTATTTATAGTCAAAATTTATGGAAACGGCCACCCAGACGCAATGGTGAGGTCAAATCTTGCTCAAAACTCTCCCAATAACTGTAGATATTCGGATCTAAATTGTGGCCCTCCAAAATGAACCAAAATGAAGCTCTCCAATGGCTATGAAATGAAGCTCCTAGGGCTCTGATACCATGTAAGAATTTTCCTAAAGCAATAATTCAACGCCAAGATCAAGAAGCTCAGTAGATAGCGCAAGAGAGAAAAATAGTGATCAAATGAGAATCTCAATAATGATCAAAATGATAATGGATATTAGATGAATAGACAATAGAAGTGTTTGTATATAAAGGCAACTAGGATGTCTAGGAGTCAACAAAGAGATAATCATCACAACTAAGCACATGTCCAAAAAGAGTGGATTATCCTCCATTGTGCATGAATGTGCATGCAACAATGAGAGGATAAGAATACAAATTTGCCTCGAATTTGACTTTTGCCTAAGATAGGCGTATTTATAGTCAAAATTTATGGAAACGGCCACCCAGACGCAATGGTGAGGTCAAATCTTGCTCAAAACACTCCCAATAACTGTAGATATTTGGATCTAAATGTGGCCCTCCAAAATGAACCAAAATGAAGCTCTCCAATGGCTATGCAATGAAACTCCTAGGGCTCTGATACCATGTAAGAATTTTCCTAAGGCAATAATTCAACGCCAAGATCAAGAAGCTCAATAGATAGCGCAAGAGAAAAAAATAGTGATCAAATGAGAATCTCAATAATGATCAAAATGATAATGGATATCTGATGAATAGACAATATAAGTGTTTGTAAAAAAAATTTGCAAAAAATTTTTCCTCGAATTTGACTTTTGCCTAAGATAGGCGTATTTATAGTCAAAATTTATGAAAACAGCCACCTAGACACAATATGAGGTTAGATCTTGCTCAAAACGCTCCCAATAACTGCAGATATTCGGATCTAAGTTGTGACCCTCCAAAATGAACCAAAATGAAGCTCTCCAATGGCTGTGCAATGAAGCTCCTAAGGCTCTGATACCATGTAAGAATTTTCCTAAGGCAATAATTCAACTCCAAGATCAAGAAGCTCAGTAGATAGCGCAAGAGAGAAAAATAGTGATCAAATTAGAATCTCAATAATGATCAAAATGTTAATGGATATCAGATGAATAGACAATAGAAGTGTTTGTATATAAAGGCAACTAGGATGTCTAGGAGTCAGCAAAGAGATAATCATCACAACTAAGCACATGTCCAAAAAGAGTGGATTATCCTCCATTGTGCATGAATGTGCGTGCAACAATGAGAGGATAAGAATACAAAGTTGTATCTCGTAAAGAGATGTAGTAGACAACATGTGCTCAATTGAAGTGCAAAAAACTATGTTGTCTACATGATAACTCATGTGAATTATAACTCCTAGGTGTCTACATGACAACTAATATGCTAATGCATTAACCTAAGTAAACTTAAGTAAAGTGTAATTAGTAAATACTTAATTACACCAACAGGACCTGCTAACTTTTGATCATAAGAGGGATGTACTACAAAGAAGATTGAAAGTTTGCCTCTTAAGATATCTTAGCAACGATTTTGACCTGTTTCTACATGCTCTAAAAATCGTAGATTGTATAAAAGACAAAGAAGAATGAGGAAATGAGTTGAAGGAGCTATTAAGTGGTAGAATGAATGAAGTAATAAACAAAGAGAATTATATCTGGTTTGCAAGAACCACAGAAGAAATAGTTCAGGCCCAATTATTCTTGGATTCTTTCAAGCAAGATTTTGTTGAGCTAAAGAAATTGGGAAAAGATATTTTGAAGAGAGAGAAAGAGATATTGAGTTTAAACTGGCCAGATGGCACACTTTCAACAAGTGGATGGCAGACTACTCTCCAGCAATACAATTATTGCAAATGATAGCTGAAGAAAAAGTTGTGGACAAAGCAATTGCCACAGAAGATGTACAGTTGGTTGATGAAACAGTTAAAACAGATGATAGAGAGAAAAATCAACAAAGTACAATAGTGGATATAGCCACCAAAACTGATGATTTGGCAAATAACTAACTAGTTACAATAAATATCCAAATATCAGACCCTGGCACAACAAACAAAGAGCAAGTGGTCCGACAACCTGAAGAACAGCAAAAGGAGCAAGATCAACCATCAGGTGTAGTGGATGTGCAAGAAACTACTACAACGGAATTGGCCCCATCACAAAGCAACCAATGAAGAAGCCATTATGTTACCAAGATAAAAGATCACCAGTTTTTGTCTCTTCTTGTGCAAGTTTCGATTGTGACAGTTTTGTCTTTTTGTAAATCTTTTTTTTCCAAGGAGAGCTGTCCTTTTCCATGTCTAAAGCTTGTTGCAACTCACTATTAGTGTAAATAATTATTATTTACACTTTACTTAAGTTTACTTAGGATAAATGCATTATTTTATTACTTATTAGGTTAGACACTTAGGAGTTTGTGTACTCATATGAATTGTCTTGTTGACAAAACTAGAGTAAGCAACTCTATTTTAGCACATGGTGTCTACAACACTGGAGTTTGCATAATTAAGTTGTCATGTAGACAACACAATTGTTCGCACTCTTAATTAAGCACATGGTGTCTACAATATAATTTTACATGACGCACCTATGTAGGCTTATCCTCTCATCATCGCACTAACTCCTGTGCTTAATGGAGGATAATTCACTCTTGGTGGACATGTGCTTAGTTGTGAGGCTTATCATATTGCTAACTTCTAGACATTCTAGAAGCATTATACAGGCACTTCTAGTGTACTTGTACATCAATTACATCAATTGAATATCATATTGTTATTCTGATCATACTTTGTTGGTCTATTTTGTGCTAGTTGTTGAGCTTCTTGGTCTTGGGTGATTTTGCCCTAAGGTAAATTCTTACACTCACACTATACAAGTGAGTTCCCAAGGGTAGAGGAGGGTCTAAGTTTCTTTCATTGCATGAGTCTTTGTAAATTATTTGAGTCAGTCCATGCATACTGTAAAACAATTCCAAAATTGGATATAAAAGTTACAGTTGTTGATCTATGTGTGTTATTTTCTAACAGAAATGATCACTAAATTGTATACACTGTCAAAAAAATTAATACAAATACAGAGAGTTGATTTCATCCCAGATCTTGTCTCTTTTCTTGTTTCTATATTGTTTTATGAAATTTAATAGAAAAGTTTATTAAAATTTCAGTTGTAATTCATTTTGAATTATATTTCAATTTGCTTTTGCTAATAATCTAATGGATTATGTAAATGCTTAATTTGAATTGAAAAGCATTATAGTTTTAAGAAAAGATATGATAAGTATGAGATCTAGAAATGAATACAGATAAATTTTAGCATAAAGTGTTAAGGTAAGATCCAGAAGTAAGTGTGTAATCTCTGTGAGTGGTAACCCAATGGATAAGGCATTGGCCATCCTTGTGAACTAGTTTGAATGGAATGTTTTGGATAAAGCAGAAATATTATAATCAGTTAGTCTTTTACAATTTTGTTATCCAAGTGTGGAATGCCATCCTGTACTTGATTCAAAGTGTCTGGGGTTTGGTGAAATAGCTAATTATCATCTCTTCATTGCTATTTGAATTAGAAGAAAGAAGGCTAAGTAATCTGTTATTTCTGGAGTTCATGTTAAGAATTTTAGTCTAAAGTAAATAAGATTGAATTACTAAGGTAAACCCACCTGAATCTTGTAGAGTTCAAAGTGGAGAAGACTCTAATGTCTTGTTAGTTGGTCCTTTTATTTTATTTTCAAAACACCCACTATGATTTCTAGCTAATTCCTAGGTTTTCTAATATCATAAAAGATAGTTTAAATTCTGTTAAATCAGAAGCCAACATAACTTATGGTTTTGTGTTACATCCCAATTTTTGACCTAGCTTGAAATATAGACGTTGAAGTTCACATGAAGTCAGTTGGTAGTTTAATTTGATATAATCTGGCGAAATGGTAAGATAGTTAGTCGTTATGATCCCAAGTGAAGATGACATGCTAGTTATTCGTTAATCGCGAATTCATGGAATTAAGACGAAAGGTTAACTAATATGATTATTTATAATGTATAATTTAATTACAGAGAAATTCCTTGCAGGGAGCTTGTCGAAGGGGGTGGAAGCATTGTTAGAAAAGAATTAGGCAAGGCATCACCGTCATTGGATAGACAGGCATCAGGACCAAGCGATTTGTAACAAGACTCATCTCTAGAACTACATGAGTTGTTAATAATTAATTAAACTTAATTAATTAAGTTTAAATATAAATGTATTCATAAAAGATTTTAAATTATCCTTCGTCATATTATTTTTAATAATAGTTTATATGTGTGCATTTGTATATAAAAATATTTTTGGCATCTTTATAGGTTAATAAATTAATAGAATGATGTTTTAAAAAGTACTTATAAGATTTTAATAAATTTTTGAATTATAATAATATTAATAAAACTTTTCCCCCTTGTTCTAACATTTCATATTTTCCGATCGATGGGAATTTCAATCGCATTTCAATCCTGTAACGGCAGAAGATGGATAGCCAATCAATATCTTTATATGCTGCCTTGTCGTTTTGGAAGAAACACAACACTCCTGTTTGTTCTTGCTCCTGCCATGGTCTCCGATATTGTCTTCCTGTAACCCGAGTTGGTGATAAATGCAAGTCTCTCTCTCTCTCTCTATTGTGAGTTATTTGTTCCAGGCTTCCTCTAATACCCAACGACCTCTCTGCCCAAACAATCATTGCCTATCATAACATTTTGGTTCACCATGAATTCATACAACCGAGTTAACACGAAGTCGTTCTTGCATACTTTTTGAGCGACGGGATTCAATTTATGCTGAAGACTTCACCAAGTTGGGCGTACTGTAATCTGCAGACAAGTAAGGGTAAACCAAAAACAATTTTAACTTCTTTGCTCACGTTTTTCTTATCATCTTTTCCTGTCATCATTCTGAGTCGGGTTGAAATAAGTGTGAAGGGGTTATGTGTGCAGATTGAGTCTTAACATTACACTTGAGCTTACCATGTTTATAGAATACCAACAGAATATGTGAACCCTGTTTAGCAATAACAGTAAGTGAAGCTTGTGATAGTGTGGATTAAGAAAATAATAAGACTTATGATCTCATTCTATTTGTCTGATAATACCACTGCATTCAACCATGCTTTGCTTATAAATCATACCAATATCAGCCTGTCATTTATTAGTAAAAATGTGATATGAACTGTTCTGTCTCAATCCATCAAAACTAATAATAAAGATCAAGTCTGAGTATCAAGGAAGATCTGAGAATGCAGAATCATAATCTCATGATTAAGTATAAGATGTAATGGATTCAAGCACCGAGGAGACACCAATCTAAAGATCTATTGATGGTTAGTGAGTGCAATAAGTTGTTCTTTTCTAGTTTGCAAGTCGGATATAATATGAGTTCATCTATTGTATCTGTGTGTATTGAGAGTTTGTTTTTCAAGGATATAGTTATTAAAAATTGGTTGAAGATATAAGCGTAGGAGACAAGTAAGAATGTTGCCGAATTTAGAATGGCCAATCGTGTTTTTTTTTCTTTCTAATGCAACTGTTGAATCAAGAATGTTCAAAGTGTCTCTTTTTCATTAATACAATTGCAGACTGAATCAAGATGGTCAGTAAAAGAATTCTTGTTCTTGGAAAACTGTCTTAAATCATAAATGTTTCTTCATTCATAAGAGAGTATTAATCATGTATAAAAGATATGGATATTCAGTTCAGAATGTATTACAAACATTCATACCCTGCAAGAATGAATTTATTAAAATTAAACAAGCATTTGGAAATCATGGGCTTGGAGGCCTAATGAGGTTAAGGGGGCATTCATCAACAATAAGAACCGGTAATATCAGTTATGACTTTTTAATATATATCATTAATAATAGCTCATGCATTTTCTTGTTATGATGATCTCCTGTTGCCAAGTCGTATGGCATGTTATATATCATGATGCCCAATGGATGGTGAGATGTTCACTGTCAATTCCGGGTAGGGAGGGCCTTTCTCGTTAGAGATTGTGTGGGGATATAAATATTGTGGTCCGAGGTTGGGTGGTAAAGCCCCTAGCAATGTTTCACCTCTCTCAAGCTGTTAGATATGTGTCAAACAGAGATAAGCCATGAAATCAATTGTTTTTATCGGAAACAGGTATTATCATTTTTGTTTATGAGAAGGTAAGATTAAATTGAGTATATTCATTGTTATCATCATTTTACTTCATATAAATGAATATTGAATATATGTAATTATCTAATCTTGAGAAATTGTCACAGATAAGCAATCTGAAGGAAAAGAAATCCGAAGCCCTAATTGATTGTGTGACAGCTGGTACCTTGATTGATATGGTGGTATCAAAAGCCCTAAATTGAATTCGTCGTTGCGGAAAACCCTAGATAAAATCCGTTGTCGCAAAAGCCCTAAATTGAATCCGTAGTCGCAGAAGCCCTAAGTGGTAAAGCAGTACCAAAAGCCCTATATAAACCGATGGTAATTGATGCCCTAATTGGTAAGATGATAAGTGATGCCCTAATTTAAGTTATATTGGTATTTAGTGGTATTCATCAAATGATTTTTGAGTTAACAGTTGATATGAGAAATTGTTATAGTATATTTGTGGACTAACCCGAGTGGTTGCAGAAGCATACTTAGATGAATTTCAGTCCTTGTTTTTTCGAGGTATGTGATTTCAATTTCTGAAGTAATTTCATTAAAAAGAATTTCAAGTTTTTAGTTAAGAAATTTTGTTTAACTAACTTTAATGGTAATCTTCTCCACATGATCATGAATGATGTAACTGCCTTCTTATGAAGTCGAAGTTAAAACTGTATTCTATGCTTATGATAGATGTTAAAATTTGACCCAGAAAATTTGGTTGTTACATTTTGAGACTTTTTGGTTGAATGCAAGACACGTTGCATCTTTTGCACAACCTATTTTTATTGTCGTTGGATTGGGAGATTTTGAGTCCTGATCCAGGAAATATTTACAAGTGTATTGAAGGCTTCCATTTATGAAAAGAACCCACCCTAGAGTTTTAGAATGAGCATATTTGTCTCATCTTGCAGAAAGTGGGTAAGTCAAACACCCCTCTACACATGGTTGCACATGCTTTGAAAACAAAAAGGTATATAGAGAAGGTATGGCCTCGTGAAGGCCTCCAAAATATGTATAGCTTTATTGATCAAAGTTGAGTGGATTAAGTTTGTAGAACTAGATGGCTACAAGACTCAATGTAGATTGACAAGCGTACTTTAGCACATACTTACCTTATCATTGTAACTATAAGGTAATGTCATCAAGATATTCTCCATAAAGTCTTCATCAATTATATTGCCACCTTGATCCTTGATTTCATTAACTAAATTCTCTACTCTTTGTAAATAACTATTGATACCTTCACCATCTTCCATTTGAAGATTCTCATAATGTCTCTTAGCAGTCAAATTCCTTACTTTTGCATTTCCTTCGTAGATCTCTTTCAACCTTTTCCAAACTTCATTAGTAGTCTTCAAAGAAATAACTTTAGCAAGTTTTGATTTAGATAAAGCACTAGTGATAGCATACCTTACCTTCACATTCTCTTTATAGGCTTTGAATTCATCTCTACTATTGAGAGGATCTAATCCACATATAGCTTTATCTACTCTCTATAGAGGAATACACTAACCCCTATAAGAGAAAAAAGGTTAGGGTAATGTAATAATATATAATGTCCATTGTCTTTCATCTAATATAAAGCGAGATACCTATGTATAGGAAGAGCCTTATGCAAAGTGGGACGTAAAGCCCAATGAGCCAAACAACTTGATGACCACAATGGTTCATCTTTTGGACATGCTTGTGGTGTTTAGATGTTCTCGGTAATTGTAATATCTTAAGTACAATCTATCTGTGGGTCATGTTGTAGCATGTGGAAAGTATTCTTTAAGTGTGTCCCAGAATTAGGAGCGATGTTATGCATTAAATGTAAATGTAATAGTTTTGCTTCGGGTCCACATGCGTTTGATATGGACCAACAAAAAGTATGAGAAGATACCTATAAAAATGAAGGAAACCTTTTGTGTCCAAGGAGAGTGCAGAAGTGTATATATGTGTGCAGTATAGTGCAAATTTGTGGCATTCATGTATGTGGGCAGAAATATGTATGGCAGTTATTTGAAGATCAAGAAGAGACATACCGATAGCAGTGGATCAAACAGTTGCACACACAGAAGATTTAGATCTTTGTAGAGAATCAACAAGCTCATAAAGCAATGTAGCTTCGAAAGCTCCTTGTTTGGTCAAACATTAGAGTCAACTACAATTTATTGTGATAATCTATGCTGTGAGAATGTTGCTCTTGATGAGAGGGAGTCTCGGTATTGCTTGCTCTTGTCATGTGTTTTAATGCATTTTTCTCTAAGACAGAAATTTGAGGTGAAAGCTCTTGTAATGCATTTTTCTCTAAGACAGAAAAAATTTGAGGTAAGAACTTGTAATGCATTTTTCTCTAAGACGAAGAGATTTGAGGTGAAAGCCCTTGTAATGCATTTTTCTCTAAGACGAAGAGATTTGAGATGAAAGCCCTTGTGATGCATTTTTCTTTGAGACAGAGAAATTTGAGATGAAAGGCGTTGTTGCTCTTTCCACTCATGGGAGTAGCCATAGTAGGTGTCATGTTGAGAGACTCCATGACAACATCACATTGAATGAATCCGTGATGAGACACTGAATTTATTTCACACATGGGAGCAGCCAAGGGGAACATCATGTTGAGTGACTCCCTGATGCTTTCACGTTGAGAGACTCTATGATAAATTTTGATTTTCTTACAGATGGGTGCAGCCACTGTGACTGTCATGTTGAGAGGCTCCATGACATTAGAAATTGATAAAGTATCTCCTTTGCTAAGAGAGAATGTTAATGTTTGTAGTTGCAAGACATTTTTCTTATTTGTGATGACTCCATCTCATGCAGGTTGTGTATATGAGTTGTGATGTGACTTGAGACTGCAAAGGACCTCCCTTATTAATCGACTATTCTTATTAAGTGTCACGCCCTTGCTGACAATCATTGAAGACTTTGTAGAGTCTTCAGCGGCATCACTTAGAGAGTGACTTCCATTCTTGGAATGCCATGCCAACGGCACATGAAAGATTACAGTATTTGTAACTGTCGTCCTGAAAATGCCATGTCAACAGCATCCTTGTGTTTTCCTTTCATTTATATCAGTGTTCAATGCTGAAGGGATTGATTGTTGTGTCGTCTTTGGAAATTCTAAGGGTTGTAATATGTGTAACTGTCAATCATCTTTATGCCACACGTGTTTGTGGCTGTTGTAACAATCAGATGACTTTAGCGTCACCACTATGGTGTCTTGAGAGTTTTTCTGTAGTGTTTGTTTTTGACATCAACCCAATGTTTTGCAAGTGCAATTTTTCTGGGTACTGCTTTCAGGAGTTATAGAAGTAGCATCTGTTGATTAATGTCAGCATGATCATTTATTTGTTGTCTAAGATTACTGTTGATCATCAGCAGGGCGTCATTATCAGTGGGAGACCTTCGCAGAAGTTTTTATTATTATTGTGTTCCTTATTTTTGTATTACGTTGCTTCCTGTAGATATTTAGTGAAGAGTTAGTATTCTGTAGATGATTATTGTGTTGCATACCATGAACATTGGTTTGAAAATACAGCAACTATTTATTCTGTGACAACAGTAAAGTGCTTCTATGTTATCACTGTAAGGAGAGTATTTTGAGATCATGCATGCGTATTGAAGGTTCTATTTTTTTGTGGAGAGTACCTGTTTTTTCTAAGCTCGTGAAGCTTTGCATTCAGAATCTGATTTTTCAAAGAAGTATCTAATTTAGTGTGGCTGGGTTTTCCCCTCAAGTAGAAGGGTTTTCCCAGGGTATCTCTGGTGTTCTTGTGTTTAATTATCTGCAATATGTTTTATGCTATTCTGGTTCATAAATTTAACACTCAAGTAAAAATATTCCATCATAACAGCTCACTCAAGTTCTATTCAAGTGAAAGTATGCTATAGATTGGAACCTTAGCCATCACATAACAACACCTATATCCAGTGATTTGCTTTAAGGTGATATCATTCAGGGTGAGTGTGCATGACACCACCTCGTAGCTGAATCTTAGATGTAAGACCTAATAGGCATTAATAAGACCTTTAGGCATTATTAATTTATTTGCACCCAATGCGATTCAATGCTAGGTCTTGCATGATGCCATTGAGGTGGAGTGTGTGTGTCGATGATGTGACCTATTAACTAAATCCTAAAAGTAAGTTCTTCAAGCATAAGCAAGTCCTAATGTGCATAATAGAAGATTTCTAGGCAATAAAAAGTCATTTGGCCATTTAAGTCATGTGCTTCTCTATGTAAATCTACTACATGTAAAAACATCATATTCTATAAGACCTACAAGCACAATGTAATGAACTTGGGAAGAGGCTTATTTGAGGAGGCCCGAGCCCCAATAAGTTTTAAATAAAACTCATAGCATCATTTGTACAACATTGGATGAAATTCAAGAAATCCAGAATACAGGATCTTCATGTTGGCATATATATGTGTCCCTATTTATCATTGTCAAAAAAGACCTTTAGTACATGGGTGCTTCATTTTTTCTTTTATAGAAACTGCATGTGATCCTCCCTATTAACATTAAGGGGGAGTGTTAGAACATAATGTAATTGCTTATTTGGGATCTCACACTTGTAACATTTATATATTGCTCTAATCCAAGGTTATAAAACCTTAAATATTATATGTTTTACTAAGCATATCCAATTTAAAATAATTATAACCTGATAACTATTAGACTATTAATTATTTATGAATGAGGATTATTGAATAGGTATGACTAATCATAATAACTCTTAAGGTATTATGCCACCCTTCCTCCTATATTTAAGGAGGCTCTCTCTCAGTTGGGTGTGAATTTGGAGTTTTATTGTGACTTATGTCACTGCACAAAGGGTATTAATGGTCATGGCAAAGTAAGAAGAAGCATCCTAAAGTTCAGTCTCAGACTATAAATTGTAAGAGATTTTAGTAAAATGATGCTTTACAAGGGGTTTTTACCCAAAAGAGTGTTTCAACTAACTGCGATTGGAGATTCGTTCCTAAAAGTCTTTTCACTCCTAGGGAACTAAACTAACCGCCCCAACCAGATGTAGATAGGGGTGGGTGGGAAGAGGAGAGCCCCCCGGAACTATAGTGTTTCCCAACATATATCTTGTGTACTGTACTAAAGCTATGTTTATATGATAGCCAATTTGTTTAATTTATATTTTGTTTATAATGATTAGAGTATCCCAAGATACTACTTTTTAACAAATTTTCCTTTCTTCAATTATTTTCTCCTTCTTTTTGGTGGCGTCTACATTGAGGTGCTCAGCAACACCCTCATTAAAGTACTCATTCTCCCTCTTGTCTGCATTCTCCTTTCTTTTGCAACAACTTTCCTGTCTTTCAACATTGTATCTTTATATTCTTTTCTCAATGTCTTTCATGTTTGCTCTTGTCAACTTATTTTTTGTCTGCTTTCTATACATTTCTTCTTATCTCCTTTTACCATGTGTGATTATGATTTGGTGTTACATTCCTTATTTATTCCATCCTATCGCAGCCATTTTGTATCCACATTGATTAATCACATATTTTTAGGAATTCCTTTTTGAGATCCCCACCTTTCCATTCACCATCCTCATAATGTCTAACCTCCTTTCAAGGTTAACAACACCAAAAAGATTAGCTAACAACACCAAAGAGACTATGCTACAAGTTATAAGAAAAAATTCATCTATCTTTATACCTAACCAAATCCCAACAGAACCAATGTTAGCAAGAAAAGCCGGGGATCACATACCAGATTCTTGCACCCCAAGTCTTCTCTGTGTTTTATTATTAATTTATTACCCCAGAATCAATAGTGGGAGAGGAATTGGGGATTAATTTTTAAGTGGAATCAGAAAAGGTATCATGATAACTAACAGAGATTAAATGGAAATCCATAACAGCATACATAACCGTTGATCAACGATAATATATTGATATATCTTATATTACCTTTCCATCGTCCCAATACATTTTTTAGTTGTCATATATCCATCTGAATATAATCTTCCATATGTCTCCTATTATCTATATCGCTTACATATATTCACTTTCTTACTCTACTTCTGATACATTCTATTCTACTTTATACATATATCCTCCTACTGGGATGCGCCCCTTATAATTTACGTCTCTTCCCAGAGGTGACTTATCAGTCAAGATCTCTGCAACCCTATTGCAGTGGTTTGTGGTGTGTTTTCTTGTTTTGTATCTAAGTTCTACAACTTTCCCCGGCAACAAACAATATTATCAATAAAGAGATCCAATGTGTTAAGTAATATGGATCAGTTTCTACAAATGTAATTATATTGCTGTAGTTATAGATATTTTCCAAATGCAGATTTGAGGACTCATAAATACAAGAGGAGGAGACATATCTCATGAAGAGACACATCTCTATAGTTAATCATCATTAGTTAGTATAACCATATGTATAATATATAAATAATTATATATATGATATAATATATGTAATATATATATAAAAGAATATTTATCTCATGATGATTTACTATCACTAATGAATCTTATGATCATATCAATCTGACAGTAATTACAAACTTAACACTCCCTCTTAGTTAGGAAGGATTGATATAGAACATATTATGTTCTTGAGTATACGAAGAGATATCATCTCAGTATGATATTCCTAGAAAGGCATATTTAAGGATATCAACATAAATCCATCAACATAAACATATATATTACATATATTATGTATGGAATTTGCTATGATTCACAATGAGGCTAAATTTCTCAACATTTCTTCTTTTAAAAAAGAGGGAAATTAAGTAATTTTTGTAACTTTAATATAAGTTTAAACACCACCTTAACTGTGGTCTGTAATAAATTTAAGTTATGGTGTCCAGCAAGATCCGGCCTAAAAAACTATAACAACTTTCATGGTGTTTGGCAAAAGCCGGCCTAAAGAACCACGATAAGTTGGTTATCAAGGTGTCCGGCCAAAATCGGCCTGAAGAACCATGATAACACTTGCTCCAACACATTTTGGTATTAGGAGATAGGTCTACTATTGATAAGATTGTCACCTTTCAATAGTTACAATCTATTTATTATCATAACTTCCAGCACTCTGAGACAACAACTTAATGTAGTTTGTTATGATAACAGGTCTAGCTATTGATAAGATCGTCACCTTTCAATAGCTCCCCTCTAAATATATACATCAATGAAAAATCGTCACCTTTCATGACATAATCACAATAGCATCATATAGTAACTCACATGATATCCACCATGAACCAAGTCATAGGGTGGACCCACCATAGCTGCTACTATGTAATGTCCCCTTTTTAGCATTCGTAGCATGATGTTGTCATTAGCCTATTTCCCCACAGTCTCGTAGGCTAACCAGGACATTAAAGGGGCTTAGAGGCCATTTGGCTTAGATAGTTTCAATTGCAAGTCTTTTTGAGGGGTTTTGAGGCAACTTTGGACATACTTACTATTTATAGTAAGTCATCTTGGGCGTGGGCGGACATCCAGTGGCAACAGTATGTCGATGGTAATTGTTTAAAATCAACAAGAAGACTTGTTTGTCATTGATAAGATTTGTTATGCATTGATAAAGCTATTTTATAAAGTTAAATTTAAATATTTAACTTTATTAATGCATAGACTATAGTTTGTGGAAAATATTTAAATTAAAAGAGTCTCCTTTATTTTATAACACATTGGAGACATAAGTTACATAAAGGGAGTTATGTTTTATCCCACATTGAGAAAACGAAGGATGGAGTTCTTGTGAGAACACTATAAAAGAAATGGAAGAGCTTCTTTTATGCATGCTTGGAAATATCAAAGAAATTGGAAAATTTTCTGGAGATTATGTCTCAATAGTTTGAAGAAAGAAATCCCTTTAAGTTGGAAATCTTGACGCCATTGAAAGATATGGTCTTGAGATTCAACTCGGTAGCAGTCTGAAAAAGCAGGTGCGAAAAAGCAGTTTGAAAAAGCAGAACCGAAAATGCAGGCGGAAAAAGCAGTCGGTAAAAGCAGTTCAAAAAGCAGACCTAAAAAAGCAATTCAAAAAGCAAATCGGAAAAACAAAGCAGAAGGGGCAGCATTGAAGAAAATAATTAAAGCCATCTACAACCAGGTTCCTTTATTTATATTGCTTTCTTAGGTGTTATAAGTTTCAGCTGTAACTGTGCATTATACCAGCATTATCATTTTGTAATCCATGTAAATGCCAAAAGTCTTGGCCATATTTCACGAGCATTGTATTAGAAATTTCATTGCAAATTAAGAAGATAATAGTTGTTGGTGTCATTTAAGCAATTCAATATCATTATTTATCAGCTAGTTAGTTTGCATACCAACTGTTTGTAAAAATGTCAGTTGACTGTAGGTGTTCATTTCTCATGCTTAGATCATATATATGCACTAAATATTGTCAAAATTAGTAGCACACTCATGTTAGGTCATTGTGCAGTCCATTTGGAGTCTTCTAGCACAAGATTCTCATTGATGCAAATTGAAGAAAGAGACATTTAAAGCCAGCTAAAATACTATATCAGTCATACGTCCCTTGCATGTGAATTGTTTGACGAAATTCCTTGAGTTTTCATCAGCATTTTTTGAGAGCAGATTTGAGGAGGGTCTTTACATACTAGAGGGTGGAACAAGGGTTTTCACCTCAAACTTCTCTCTCATAGAGGAGAGTGCATTACAAAGAATTTCTCTTAGAACTTCTCATAGAGAAGATATCATCCACAAAGAATTGCATCTCAAAAAATTCCCTCTAAACATCAATCCTAGGAAGTCAGGTCCTCTAGTTACTTCCTTAGAAACTCTCTTTACACAGGATGTTTGTTGAACTCACTCTGAATCAATTTTATGATTTTCTAGTGATAAGTCATCACTACCACATGATATACATAGGAGTAGGCCCATTAACATCATGCAGTCACCCACATGTATTTCTAGACTCCCTCTGAGTATTAATCTTTTGAGCTCTTGCATTACCTTAGAAGAAGTGTCATACTCCCTTTTAATGTAGAAGGATCTCATAGTTTCACTTCATCCATCTTGATCATTGGGGTCTTTGGATCTACTACCATTAGATTGAGTCTACACAATATTTGGTAGCATGTATAAACTACCAACCTTCTTTTCCTGTAAGAACATCCTCAAACATAAAGGAAAAGATGAAAGCAAATAACCTTTATAGTATGTATAGAATTACAAATAAGAGAGAGACTATAAAGAGTAGATAAATGTAAAAGATAAAAATACTTATCTGCACATGAAGATTCAGAAATTGTCCTTTTAGATTATTTGAGAATGGAACATCTCACCTCTAAAGATAGTTCAAGTCAGAATGGGTCATTGACTATTATTCCCCTTACAATGTAAAATTCCCACTCTTATATCAACCTCTTTGGAAGAAAATGTAAACAAGAGAAACTATCTCAATACAATCCATTTCCTCTAAATTAATATGATTAATTTGAGACTGCCAATTTTGTAATATCTCCAATTTAGATTTGAAAAAAAAATTCACTCAAATCCTCAAAGTACTTTTGTCAAACAGTTACTTGCATGTAAAGATAGTTTTTTGTGTGTTGGGTGGATATTCTGCAACAGACAGTTTTGGATAAGAATCTAGTCACAAAATAGGATGACTAGCCACAGCGTGTGAGACAAAGTCTCTCCTACCTTAAAGGGAAGGCTCCCCCTTCTCACTGTTCCTTGGATCAATTCAAGGTAAGCAAGAAATCGAGAAATTTTATAAAATGGGTAATACCAATATCTTTTCTTCTTATCTTTCAAGAAAGAATCCACTTACTCGTGGAGCGAGTAACGGGCATAATGAATCTCTAACTACACTTCTATCAAGCACTGGAAATAGTGATACCGATAAACCTTCACTAACTCAAAGCCTAGTTGAAAATGTAACGGTTTGACTCTAAGTCTAGTCGTACTTCTATATAGAAAAGCTTTACAATTAGGGCACAATGACTCCTAAAAGTAAGAATAACTTAACTATTTTGCGAATTAAGAAAGAAGTATACGCTACAGACAAAGCTTCTAGCTCTATATTTCCACAATTGCTCCTAGTCAAAGCTCTGGCTCCAATTGCTTCTTAATTCTTTTATATTCAATTCACACGATACAATTACCCAAAACACAAGATAACATGAATCAAAGATAAGACAAAGCTTATAATTCATACAAGTAACAATCTCACTTAATTAAAGTTACATCTCAAATGCTCCTTTGTATTTACTTTCTCAAAATAGTGCTTACACAAACAAAGTTCTACTGGCACAATTTCTCCAGAGCTCTCTTGCATAAAGATAATGATGATTTTACATGAGGGGGCACTCCTTTATATAGGAAAAGGAGTTGAGAAAAAGGTGGAGGAAAAAGTGGGAGCAACTCAACCAACTTTGACCTAGTCTAACTACAAGAGTAAAAATAGGGTTACATGCAACTCGCATTACATCTTTTTACATACATGTAACTCGCATTACATGTAATTACTCTTTTTATGTAATGCATCCTCTTAAATCTACAAACACGAAATAAAAACAAAAAGAATCTTAAAAATTACTTCTCAATGCCTTGAATTTGACGATGATGTCACAAACTGTGGGAAGATCAACAATTTCCATGGTCTTTGATATGGTTTCTACTCTCACTGCATTTGTATACGCTAATTGCACAACTTTGAAATTCGCTACTATAGAATCTAACAAGTGTTTTGTCAAGGATTTGTACAAAACAAACTTGTTCATTATATGCAAACCAAAGTCTTCAGAATCTACATCAGCATGGATCCTGATTGTATATTCTGAGCTTACCCTTCCAACCGCAATGAGATTACCAAATTCATCAATAACATGGCATCCCATCTATTCCAAATCACAAGTAAAACTTGTTTCAACTGCTTGACAATCTCCAAAGGCCGCCTGCAACTTTGTGATTAGCTTCCCCAACGTTTCCTCTTTGTAACCAATGAGCCCTTGAAATCTGAAGAACATTTCACATGACGAAAGAATGTCACATAAGACCAAGGCATCCAGATCAAATTTTACCATTTCATCCCAATCATTGAGGATTTCCTTCAAGTTATCCGCTTCTTGAGTCAAAGAAGAAATTTCGCTCCATTTCATTCATCTCTTGGACGCACCTAAGAACTAAAAATGTCTCTGTGATGGCTCTAACTCCTTTAGAAATGATTTCCTGTATCCAAGACTTGGCAGCTTCAACCAACTTTCTCTCCTTAGATGTTTGAGACATAACAACAACACTCTAAGAAGATTGCTGCCAAATGACCTCATTTAGGTGAGAGACCTCCTGTTTCGGTTGATTTTTCTTCTCCCATAACTCATGATTGCTCTTTGATACATTAGCCAATGCATCTTGAGCATATTGCAAACAAATCAAACGTGATTGCTTCCCGATTTCAACCTTAGTAAACTTGTAATCAAAACGAGTAAGTTCTTCAACAGGTTTGTCCAGCAAGGGCTCAGCAACTTCAACAAATTTGGTTTTATCTAAATCAACCAAAATCCTCGAAACAATCTTATCTTTCAAAGATTTGGATTTAGTCTTCTTAATTGAGAGATTGTCCGGAGGAACAACCACTTTTCTCCTCTTCATTGTTATTTTGCTCAACCATGCAGGCAGGCTGAAACTTTCATTTGTAGAAGCAGATACAGTGGAGACCACTGGCATTGATCCAAATTGTATTTCTGTTGTAACAGAACAAGATTCAGTCTGCACAACTAAAGGCATAGGAACATGTTAAGAAGACTCCGTCATGAAAAGCTCAAAACTTGACAAAGACGTATCAAGTTGGGAAACTTGACCACTTGTAAGAGTTAGAAAATCCTCAAACACATTTGCTAAATGTTCATATTGTTCATTTGCAGGAATGCGAGGAGCAGCAGAAGAAATAGGAAGAGCCATTGTATGGACTTTCGAGGTTGGAATAGGAGTGAAAACAGTGGAGAATGAATCCACATCGTCATCTACTTCATGCAAAAAAGACTCTTCATGTAGAGACGGTGCATGAGTTTGTATAGGCTTTGAGCGATATATGATCATGACTTCCCTTTCTTTGTTTAAATCTCCTTTATTAGATTCTATCTCCAGTTCTTTTTTTTATTCTTCCTCTGGTTCTTGAATTGGTTCAAAGATTTGAGATGATTTGGCTCCTTTTCCACCCTTCAATTTGAATTTGAGAGAACCCTTACCATCAAAAGATGAGGCACCATCTTTCCCTGTGATTTCTAGCTGTGACTTCCTGCCACGAGGACAAAAACTTCCACAATCCAAGCCCATCTTAGGATTTACTCTCTTAAGGCCTTTATTTTTCAACCATTTATTGGTGTTCACTAAAATGGATTGAAATCTATCCATGATAGATGTACCTTCCTTTTCTTGCCACTAAATAGGAAAAGGACACTTCTTATCAGAGCTGGCTTGATGAAATTCCGGATCAAGGATGTTTCCATCATCTTCAACTTGGAAATTTGAAGGGATCTCCAACATGTTAAGATCAATTATCTGTTGCAGGGTTAATCTGTAGTAGTCCATCTTCATGATGTCAAGCTCTGTCCTCATATCAATCTAGATGTTCTCGATGCAATGAACATGAGTGCAAGCTCTTTTCATTTGAGAATTCATCTCTCGATAATTAAAGTCAAATTTGGCCTTGAACTTCTTCAAGGTGATCAACTGCAACTCTGCTTCCATGTTCTTTGCTTTTGGTATAGAATTGATCGAATAGTTACCAATAGCCAAGGGTTTTGCTGAGGTAATGCCAAAACCAGGCCTGTGCATAGCATGCTGACCACTTTGCACATCCATGAGCTATCTAGCTAGCTCCATCAAGATGATTCAATTTGTAGCATAACTAGGTAAGGTATACAACTCGCCTTTGAAATACCCAACTCTTAAGTATGTGAAAATTGGAAACTGAAAGAAAATACAACCGTATTGGCTCACCTTTTCCCATGCTGCATCAGATACTCTTCAGATAACTGTTTATTGAACAAGCACCGAAAATTCCCAAAGAAGGCATCTTGGAATAAAATTTACTATTTGTCAAAGTGATTTGATCATAGTAATCCCAAATGGGAACCTGAAGACGATCTCCCTTGGTTAAGAGATTGGAGAAAGATCCCATGGCAGTAACAATGTAAACAAGGTAAGAATTCACGTAGAAGGGCGCTGAAGTTCCCATGTTGCCTATATGTTGGCAAAGTGTAGTACTAATGAGCTCTCCCCAAAAGATGTGTTCTTTGTTTTCCATTATTTGAAAGATGAACTTATACATCCATGGCTCAAAATCAATAGAATCTTTGTGACCGCAAATTCTGCTGAGAAGGATGATGAGATCCTTATATTCTTGTTTGAAGTTAGATCAATGAATAGTCTTTGGCCATATAGAGAAGTTCTTCCTTTTATTGTCTAACTAGTATAGGTTGACAAACTTTTGATAATCACCCTTTGGCCCATTCTAGCATGCCAAAGATGATTCCTTGGTTAAATTTGCAAATTCTGCTTTATATGGTACCTTGAAGATTTGTTCAATGACCTCAGGATCAAGGCTAACGATAACCTTGCCGTCAGCATCCTTGATAGTCTTCGCCTTTGGAGTAAAACGTCGTGCACATCCAAGAATGAAATTAGGTTCTATGGCCGCCATAGGAAATGTAGACACCAAGTGGATGTTACTTCTTTTGACACGCTTCATTTCATGGCCATCTGGAGTTTCAACTCTCTGTAGAAAATCAACCACGTCCACATGACCAATCTTCGTGTCCATCACGTTATCAATAATGGATATGATTGATAAGTGAGCTGTATAAGCCAACTCTTTATCATATTGATATTTCATTTTGCCTTTGAATTTTAATGGTGAGGACATTTCTTGTGCTTGTACTACAACACAAAAATCCCAAAACATAAATACATCATCAGATGGAATCGCCATACAAGTTGATCTGTGATCAGCAACAAAGATTTGGAAACAAATTGGAGACTTAGTAGATCTAATGAAATGATCTCAAAAAGAAATCATGCATATGCAATGAATGAAAATGAAATGAACGGAATGCGAAATGAAGTGTTATGAAGGTGGAAAATGGAAGATGGAATGAAATGGAATGAAATGAGAATGTTTGAAAGTGGAACGCATGGGAATGTGTGCAAATGAAGATTGTTGATTTCAAACGTGACTTAGGGTTTTCAAGGCATTATTGCATGAAAAATGAGTACATGTAAGTGCAACATGTATTGGGAGATGAAAGGTGAGATGAGATGCGAATGCGGATGATGGATACACTTTACATGCAAGTGCAAATGGAGGATGAGATGGAAAATGGAAGAGGGATAATGAGCTTTATGGTCACCTTTGGTGAAAGGGGGAAGTCATAGTATATGAAAGATGAAAATGACATCTTTTTGACTTTTCAACAAATGACTTTTAATCAAAATCGGGCCTTTTGGATGCAATTACACGTAAAGAATTTCATGTAATCATGTCGTGCGAATGAGACGCAAAAAGTGAGATGAGTGAAAATGGAAGCGGAAAATGAGATTACATGCATGTACGGATGGTCAATGAGATGGAAAACATGTAATCGCACTTGTCGAATGAGATGTGAGATGTTGTGACATGAAAACGGAATGTGGAATGTGATGATGCTTTCACATGAAGTGAAACAACAAGTTCTTGGGAAAGAACTTGTGACTTCTCCAAAGAGGAGAAAACCGACAATCAAACACAAAACACAAAAACACAAAGAAAAACGTACATTTGGAAAGTGACTCAAACATGCCAAGATGCATAGCGCTTCAACACACAAATTCGAAATTGGAACTTGGAGAAGAACCAAAAACATGAAAATGAACAAATTTTTCATTTTTGAAGGAAAAATGCAGTTTCCATGGCATAGATTTCAACAAGTGGCAATCATCAAGCAATTATGTGGATAAAATCAGCAAGATAAGCACAAATTAAATAGCGAGAAAAAAAAAGTCCACTTACATGAAGATTAAGTGCCAAAAATGAAAGAGAAAGATAATCCAATGTTGAAAAATTCTCCAAAAATGCTAAGACTTTTTCCAACTTTGCAAATTCGAATGGGAAAGGGCAGCAAACAAGGCGTTTTGTGTGCTAGATGCAAAAACGTGCCCTAAAAAATGCTCCAAGATCCAACATTTTTGGATATGCATGCTCATGGGACGTTTTTGGTGAAAAACGTGTTTTACAAAGGAGCATGAGCAAATTGATTTGGTGTTTAAACATCAAATCATGCACCAATTTGCAATATAATCACCAAATAAAACCAATTCAATTCATATTGGAGCAGAAACATTGATCAAAAATGGATGTATTTGGAGTTTTCTTCAAAAACGTGCCCTAGAATAGAGCTTTGAAAAATGATTTTCGGCATACTAAATCCATTCTTGATGCAAGAAAACTCATTGTTAAGCAAAAACGCCTTCAATGGGGAAGATCTCATGCAAATCTACCAAGAAAATCTCTCTCAATGATCAAAATCAAGTTCTTGGAAGGCAAATGCATGCATTTCTTCAAAATCGGACTTTTTGGAGGTCAATACACATTTTAAAACATGCTTTTAGTTAAAATCGGACTTTTTTGGGTGCATAGCATGTTTTAAAATCTTTCAACAAGGCAAATCGGACCGTTTTGAAGCAATGACATATTTTAAAATGTGCAAGTGATCAAATCGCACCTTTTCAAGGGCAATGGACATTTTAAGTTACATCTCACATTTTGGATGCAAAGACATAAAAACTTACCTTTTGATGCAGTGACATCAAAAAGGTTCACTTTTGATTCCAAATTGAACTTTATATGCAGTGACATGTAAAATGTCCACTTTTGATGGATTTTGCATGTAATTGCATACAAAAGGTCCACTTTTGATAACTTAGTCATTTAATCAACTTAATTTCATAAAAATGTTACTAAATGGGACATAAACAACATTTAAATATCATATTTTAAAATACAACACATAAATATCATTTAAAAAGTAACATTTAAATGAGCATTTGATTTAAAAATCAAAAATTAAACTGAAACTATGAAACTATATAGTTATATAGTCACTTTAAGTGAAAAATCAAAAAGTAACTCAACTTAAAATTATAACATAAAGTGCACTATAGTCACTTTAAGTGAAAAATTTAAAGATGAAGTAACTTAAAAACATAACAAAAAGTGAATTTAAGTTATATTTTTCGAAAAGTGAAAGTCAAATTAAAATATAACATGATATTTTTAATTCGTGTTGTTTCACCAAAAAGGTCCATTTTTGAGGCACTAAAACAACAATAACTCTTGACTGACAACTCTGATTGAGCTCTAGGTTAGACCAAATCGAAGGGAAAAGCGAAAGACATGACATGAGCAAAACCAAAGGACTAAAAACCAACAAATGCAAACTCAAAAACAAAGAAAAAGATGATGAAGGCTTCAAAAATCAAGCAAAGGCTCGACAGAAAGAAAAACAAAAAAAACTTGACGAAAGCCTTCAATAAAACAATTTGATATACGAATTGAACTGATTGATCAATCAACATTAAGCAATTCAATATCAAATTCAAACTTAGAGATACACAAAACTAACTTGGAAAAGTTCTGTGTTGTTACCAATATTTTGTGGTGACAAAATGCAGGACAACATTGTGAATTCTTAAATTCGAGTATTCTCTCAAATCTGCCAAGTTGCTCTCAATGAAATTGGCACCCATATCAAAGTTCAATAATTCACCCAATCTTCGCACAGAACATGAATTGGACTGTATTATACTACCTCAACCTCATTGTTCCAGTGACTATGTACGGTCGATTGATTTCAGTCTTGCAATCTGAATTGGTTGTGGCTAAGGAATTGAGTTTTGTTGATAACTTTGCCGATTAAAACAATTACAAAAAGTTTTTCGCGTTTCTCCTTTCTTACTACTATTAACAGGAGACTTGATGGAGCCTGATAAAATGAATGACCCCCATATATATATACATATATATAATAAGATATTCGTGCTTTGTAAAACTGTTGCCAAATTCTAATAAATTTTGTTCCTGTCTTTAGTGTTAAAATATTCATTTCCAAATTTTGGATTTTGACCTCCAATCCATACGAATATGTGATTCAGTCTGCTCTCGTTGATTTATGAATCTCACATATATCTCTTAAGGGGACCAATCCAAATGAGGAACATCTTGTAAATTGCACTCTTTGATTTGGCTCTTGCACTGTCAATACCACTATCAACCACTTTTCCAAACTCAATGTAATATATATATCATCATGACTTCATAATAGAGCCTCGTGTTGGCGTTTGTCATGTATTCAAGGATCTAGCGTATTGCCAATCTGACTTCCTTGTTCAGCAGACTTGATATTTCAGGTTATATATATATATTTTATACGTAAATTATCTTAGCCCTCTTAAACATGTCTGATTATAGTCGCTTCTTCTCCCTCTTCTTAAACACTGGTTGTATATTATTTTTACTGTTTGTTGATCGCTTGCCTTCATATATATGCTACCATGTAATGTAGCATGTGATCAGTAGAATCTATCTATATTTCAGCGATTCCTCTTATCATTTCATTATATGCCTAGATTCACCTTCCGTTTATATTCTTCCTTCAACTTTGTTGTGATGCCTGCCTTGATACAAAATATAAATATTAGATCGTCTCCAATGATAACTTATCTCATTTGCTCATTAAAATCTATGAAACACACTCATCTTTTGAAGTCGTGCATAATCAGAACAACTTTTCTTTCCAATTGATCTACTACTACTTGGCTTCCTTTCTATCAAGATGACATATAGAATTCTCCTTCAATATTTGCACGAAGATTCTCTACACACATGCTGTGTTGTCAATTCTTTTCATATTCGTGAATTGTGATTTTGTTCTCTCTTCCATATGAAGCAGCACAGTTGGTGAATCTTACAGATACAATATTGGATGATTGGATTCAAATATCCACTAGGGTTTATAATATCATTTAAGATTTGGATAAATCATTCCATAGGTAAAGGAAATAATGGCAACCAACTTTGATGACCAAGCACCCAAGCTTCAAGAGTCTAGGCATTAATTTACACATTGAATCCTCTCAAATAATCACCGAGCATTAAGTCCTTTGCAAAAAATGGTTTTCAAGTATAGATTGAGAGTAAAGAATAGAATTGGAATGGTGTTGAAATTATTGCATCCAAGACTTGATGTAGATTGCCAAATGCAACGCCCAATTTAGGGTTATAGCGTTATAGCAATTTTTCATCATCTATCAATTTGTGTAAATGACAAATCTCCCAACCCTGGGTAAATATATCAATGTTTAATCACTATGATTTTCTCAACAAGATTAACTACAATATTTACTCTGCTCAGATTTGATCGTAGTTGTTCCAAATACTTCACATATAATATCATCTCTCTAAAAGAAAATATGAGAGGACTGAGGTAATTAATGATATGAATTTTGGTATTCTTATGACAACCACAGACTCAGAACATCACAACTCCTTAAGTAAGAATCTCTTCTTGAAAATATTCATTGGCTTCAATATTTCTGAATGATGTAAATGTGCAACACAATGAAAACTTTAGTTTTTTGTAATCATCGGGAGTATTTCGCAGGCCAAATTATTGATAAAGTATGAAAAATATATCTTAATAGTGATAGATTCAACCAAGTCTCGACAATAGAGGTCTCATCAGTTACTGGAGCAGTCCACTGCCTATCTTATTCACTATGCGGACATCATTTCTCTGTCATATGCAACTTCAATGATCTCAGTGGCATTGTCATCTACCACTCATAGTAACACATGGTCTTTGGTCAATGACATTGAATCCTCACACCTAATTCAGCTAGTGGTCCACTTTACAGTCGATAGAGAAGATATAAGCACATTATAATTCTGATTATTTTCCACAATAACGAGACATCTACAGTGACACATCATTTGGATACTAGAGATTTCTTTGTTTGAACAATAGGCCCAGATCTGTCATATTTAATCCCTTCCCACTGAATATACCCATCAGTGCTTCTACATTTGAAGTTGGTCCCTATAAACTTTCTTCTATCATTTATTTATACATTTGTAGTTAAGCTCTGATACCATGTTAAGTAACATGGATCAGTTTCTGCAAATGTAATTATATTGTCATCGTTATAGATATTTTCCAAATGCAGATTTGAGGACTCGTAAATATGAGAGGAGACATGTCTCATGAAGAGACATGTCTCTATAGTTAATCATCATTAGTTAGTATAACCATATGTTTAATATATAAATAATTATATATATATAATATAATTTATGTAATATATATATATAAAAGAATATTTATCTAATGATGACTTACTATCAATAATGAATCTTATGATCATATCAATCTGACAGTAACTACAAACTTAACACAATGTAGAATGAACTTGCACACAATGGCGCATTTCGTGATCGGAACTAAATCGACCGAAGATGTGATGCATGCAAATATTTTTTGCTTATCAAAATGGAATGATGCCCATTGTCACGAGCAAGTGAATTTGGACCATGTAGGAAAATAGCATAGGAAGATGAGTTCCTAACAATATTACGGTTGTGCACAATTGTCAAGAGGAAAAGTACCTTTCACTCTTTAAGTATTATGATAAGGACATCGAATTCAACTAAAAACATATCAGTTGTCATTTGAACACCTCCCAACCTTTGTTTTGTTTTATGCCTCTTTATTTAATAATTGCAGTATTTGGTTTACTATACCTATTTTGAATGAGATACACTCTGTTGCCACTTGCAGAAGGGTTTGAGTCATAAGTGTATTAGACAGATGTCAAGAGCACTTTCTTTGATAATTTCCGGCAGATCATGCTTAAGGAGCAAACATTTGCACCCACCTCTTATCACTGCACAAGTTTGAGCCTGATGCACCAAGGTAGCTCATTGAGCTCACACCACAGCTGGCACCCTTACTACACGCTATGCCCATTCCAACTAGAACGGATGCAAGACTTCCAAACAGAGAAATTTTCCAACCAAAAACAAACAAAGGAGACCCACCATTAGAAGAAAAAAAGTATCTTTACTGTGAATGGTTACATCCTGATATCATCAACTCTGTGTCCAGCAAAAGGGTTTGTCAGAGCCCTAACTGACCAGGTGTCACCCATATTTCTTAAATAAAGGCCTGGTAGAGGTAAACATACGTAGACAGCAGAGCTCTTAAATTTAAGTAAAGAGTAGAATGTATACAAGTTCTAAAACACTAAAATATCTTTATCGTTAGGAACAATCTCTTTGACCTTTGCTTGCAAAAAATGGATGACATATGAGATGTGTAACCGAGTGCAAGTCCTATCAAAAAACAAAAGTAATAATAAAACAAATTTAGGCATTTTTATTATTGATTTGAGTTATTAGGCATTATGACCTCTTCCTGTTCGAGCCAACTGGCACATTCCTGCCAGGTTGTTTTAACAATCTGAATACTGTAGCCTAGTCCTTTACTAGTCAACAAAATGGCAGATTCCAGAGCTAGTCAGCTAAAAAGCAAGGTTCTGATTCAGTCAACTAACAAAAAATGAGGTTGAGTTTATAATTTATGAAATACTTTATAGAAGACATATCAAAAAAGGCAAAGCATCAAGCTGTCTAATTATGATGTTCAAAACAAAGGCATCTCGGTATTTAGCAAAAACTGCTTTAAAAGATACCACAATCCACATTTTTATAAAACAATAAGGAATAAATAAGGTAGTTGGAAACAACCAAAAAATTCAAAATTGCTTCAAAAACCCACCTTCCTATATGCTTCCTCTCCCAATTTGGCTTTGAAGGATGCAAGATCTGCAGCAGCCCAGCAAGGCATTTTTGCACCATCATGCGACACAACAGAACTCAAACCATATCTTGTATCTTTGTTCGATTTCACAAGCACCACATTTCTGCATGTGACAAAAACAACATTATATTTATTTACAGTCAAATTGCTATAAATTATCACCATGCTTTACTTTATTGCCTATTAAAGAAGGATGCTACATATTTAACTTTTAAGTTTACATATTTTAAATTTTGATAGAATGCTTCTAAAAAGAAAACCTATAAAGATGCTTAAGTAATATGATAGATCCTATAATGCTCACCCAAACTCATGAAGGTTTTGGTGGGGCTTAAACCAGCAGACATATTGTGGTCAACAGTTTCAACTGTTAATGGTTTGTTTGTGATGCTTGAACGTGGCAACCTGCAATGATTTTGTACAACTGACCTGGGATATAAAAAAATTCCAAAAATAAGGTTGGGTTGACCAACATGTCCAAGTGTAAATGGACCAAATTTTTATCTGTTTATTTGACTTCTCTAGTAAGCAATTCCAATAATTGGTGTTAAAAACAAACAGCTACCCAGAGAAGGATCGGCGGAGAAAGAAATTTAACTAATGATTTACAGCCAAATTTCTGATTTTTCTTTTGTGGAAATTTTAAATGAGTTATATGTCAAGAAAAACTTAATTTGTACTTGAAATTTAATGGCCATAAGTTATGGCTTCATCATCCAAACTCTCTTTGAGCCTATTTTCAAATCACAGATATTCAATTTATGACCTCTTCACAATGGTGGTATTTTTTCAGCATTGCACTGCTCTATACTCAATTTATCTAAAGATAAAGAGGATTTCAAGGGTCCTTATGTTAAAGGATTATTCAAGCTTGGGAATCATCTATAACTACACTAAAAAACATGGGGTTGTGGTGGACTGCATGTTGGATTTTTCTGACCCATGCGCCTACTGCCAAGGAGAAGGTGCCTACCACAATCAGGGGGATCAGAAAACAGGATTTTTCTGACCCATGCTACCTTTGTGATTCATTCATACCTTAAGGAGTCGAAACATCAAATAAATTGTCCTCTTAAATTAATGAATTTAATTTATAAAATGCATCTCAGTCCCACTCCGCTTCAAGCAGGACTGCATGTAGGGCTACAAACAAAGATTGACCAAATCTCCAACCTCAAAACTTTGTTTAGTTGTGTACCTATCTTCATAAGTTCATACATCTTCAATTGACTCTAGGCCTACTGTAGATTGTCCTTGAGGAACCCGAGGATATCTAGGCTCTCCTGCAACCAATACTTAGCCCTAGGTGCCCAGTTGTCTCAGAATGCCAAATCAATAAATGATGCAGCCTCATAAATATAAAGCAGGAGAAACTCTCTTTGAGCCTATTTTCAAATCACAGATATTCAATTTATGACCTCTTCACAATGGTGGTATTTTTTCAGCATTGCACTGCTCTATACTCTCAGTTTATCTAAAGATAAAGACGATTTCAAGGGTCCTTATGTTAAAGGACTATTCAAGCTTGGGAATCATCTATAACTACACTAAAAAACACAGGGTTGTGGTGGACTGCATGTTGGATTTTTCTGACCCATGCTACCTTTGTGATTCATTCATACCTTAAGGAGTCGAAACATCAAACAAATTGTCCTCTTAAATTAATTAATTGAATTTATAAAATGCATCTCAGTCCCACTCCACTTCAAGTAGGACTGCGTGTAAGGCTACAAACAAAGATTGACCAAATCTCCAACCTCAAAATTTTGTTTAGTTGTGCACCTATCTTCATAAGTTCATACATCTTCAATTGACTCTAGGCCTACCGTAGATTGTCCTTGAGGAACCTGAGGATATCTAGGCTCTCCTGCAACCAATACTTAGCCCTAGGTGCCCAGTTGTCTCAGAATGCCAAATCAACAAATGAAGCAGCCTCAGAAATATAAAGCACCTTGAAAGGCGACATCCCTATCAACACATGGTAACTATTGTTGTAACATTGCACTCCAAGATGTAGCAAATGGATCCATGCCTTCTGTTGCACTACTGCATAATTCCTCAAGAAGCTCTCCAACCATTGGTCCACAATCTTTCTTCATCCATTTCGCTGGGGATGGCAGCTAGTACTTAGTGTAAATTTGGTGCCAGCTAATCTGAAAAACTCCATCCAAAAAGCACTAAGAAAGTGGTTGTCTCTATCACTAAATATTCCTTGGAAGGCCATGCAACTGCACTTGAACTGCTCAAAACTCCGTAGGAATGGAAAAGAAGTGAGCATACTTGGTAAATCGATCAACCACCACATAAATGAAATCATTACCTTGTACCTTGAGAAGACCTATGATGAAATCCACTGAAATGCTCTTCCCTTCAATCGGGGATAGGCAATGGCTGAAGTAGCCATGTTCAAAGAGTATGTCTCTACTCGCAAGTTGCACACTTCTTGATATACTGTAGCACATTGTACTTGAGGCCTTTCCATGAGAAGCTTCCATAGACTTGCTTGTATTTCTTGAGGCAGCAACTCATGAATCTCCCTCACGATCTTCTCCTTCAACTTCAAATCTGGCACCAATAAATCCTATCCTTGCAGTACGTAACATTATCCACCACCTTGTAGCAATCATCCTGAATCTGTTCATCCATCAATTGGCAAGCAAAAGTGTTCTTGGACTACCCTACCAGCAAATGAGCTTTCCAATTTGTTGACACATGGGACAATGAGCATATGGCGGGTCCCTTGGATAAGGCATTGACTACCACGTTCTTCTTCCCCTTCACATGCTCAATGTTTGTCATGGGCCTGAATCTTCCTCACCCACTTTTGTTGTCTCACATTCAAGTCCTTTTGCTCCAAGAATATCACAAATTATTGTGGTCAGTCCTCACCACAAACCTTGCTCCAACCAAGTCTTGTTTGGACTTGGCCAAGGCATGCATGATGGCAAGCATCTCTTACCATAGATTGAGTATAGTCACTCGACTCTCTAGAGCTTCCCACTCTCAAAGGCAATGCAATGACAATCCTACATCAAAAGCTCCCTTCTTTGTGAGATTTGTCAACAGTGCTCCAAGATGTAAGAATCCTTTCAAGATCTCATATGGCGATTGCTTAGGCCAAAGAAATCATGCAACTTCATGAGCGTCCTAGGTGTAGGTCAATCCAAAATTGTTTAAATCTAAGGTCACCATAGGTTTCTAAGATGCAAGGGTCAAGGAGACAAGTTTCTAAGATGCTGATTTGTTTTGCCAATAGTGGGGATGACTAGGGGACAGCAAAGGGGACAACTATATAAATATACAGAAAATTTAAAACATATAGGGAAATTTGAAATATTCATATAAAGCAAGGATAAAGCATGCATGTAAATTATATTCATATAAAAACATGGATAAAGCATAAATATATATATTATAAAATCTTAACATTATTTGTGTTCAAGAATCAAACTTCATTGTCACTAATTAATATGCATTTATAATTCAAAATCAATATCAAAAAACTATTAATAAATAATAATTAATAAGTGATCCCACTAAATTATTTGGACGTCATCATTCAACAATTGTGTGTAGTCATATGCCTTTCCTTTGGCAAACTAAAGTTATAGCTATAGTATTTTATTCAACAAAATATGCTAAGAATATTCTAATCAGTGTCACACTAGTACTGGGGTATGTTGAGACAGGGGAACACCAAGACGAGTTTTTTGGACGGGGAGACAATGGGCCTCAATTTCGGGATGGCGGGGGACAGCCAAGGAACGAGGATGAGGGGAGGCCAAAGCAGGGAGGGGTCTTGTATACTATACATATAGAACTGAAATGCTAGTTATGAAATGATGTTTTAGCATAAGATACCAAATTAAAATACTTGAACATAGCGAAATTGCAACACAAACTAGAACCATTGAACATTCAACACAGTAATATGGTACATACCCAAAAGTAACATTCAAAAAACAAAAATCAAATATAAATTCAAGTACCCAATGCAAGGACATCTCGAGGATAGGTACTTCCAGGTTTGGGAGGGGGTGTGAGTCCTCGTGTTTCAATGGAATATTCCCTCTCTTGGAAAAAAAACTATAGTAACAAATATATTTTGCACCTTGCTTGAATACTCTCCTATTCCAAGAAAATATGCTCAAAGTCTTCAACAAAATATTATGTAGAATGTTCTTTTGGTTGGCCTATGGAATAGAGATGACATCATCCTTGTAGTATTGTAAATTGTACACCTTTAATTAGGGTGTCCAATTTCACACTCTCCTAGCACTCATGGAGTATTTCTCATTCCTCTATGCAAGCTATGACCTTTATGAATTTAAATTAATAGTGTGTCCTCTTCGACTGTGTTAAATCAACACTACTATTTGGGCCCTTAACTATAGGTGCACCCTTCAGTTTATTTAATTTTAATTCATCCCTCATTTAAAACTTTTGGACACATTTTCCCCCATCAAGACATCATATTTCTTCACACCAATTATTTTTTGAGCTTATAGGCCCTATTATCTCGCATCCCTAGAAATGGCCAATTTTAGTCAAATTGTTGGTGAGTAGGCAAGATAGTCCTAGACTATGTATGAAATGTCCCCTATTTAGCTAGTGCGAGTTGTTGATGTTGTTAGCCCATCATTGTGACCCTCATTGGCTAATGTGGTGGTTTGATGACACAGCCAAGATCAGAGAATCTCCAAGGTAGATATCTAACCTTGTAGCTAGAGTAAGAAACAGCAGAAATACACAAACTTAACAAGCATGAACATAATATGGAAGAATATCACTAGATTATCATCAAGTTGCCTTGCAAATGCAATTATTACATTGCCATTGTCATTAAACAACTACTAGCAAGTTCACAACTAATCATCCGTCAAAACTATAAACCTAATCTTCCAATTGCTTCTAAACTACCTTCAACAATCTATGACTTTTGCACACTTAGTGCCATAGCTTGCACTTTTAGGCTCTACCTTGCACTACCTTAAACAAGACACTCTAAACTACTTATATACAAGATCATCAGCCACGTGTTAGCCTATCTGATCATTAAATCCCAAGACAAAAGAAATGTCTTACAACATATAGGTCAAGACCCAAATCATAAGAATATTCCTCAAATGAGTAGATGTCATGTGAACATACAAGAGGATCAATGAAACTTATTACAACATAGAATAATGTGTCAACACACATCACATATTTTGAATCTCTATCACAAGCCACATCTCGCCTACTTGACTGTTAGAACAAAAAAGCCAAAATAGTACCAGACCAATCTTAAGATAACTTTATCTGGAAACATTAGAAAACCATGTGAAGCTAGACATAGGAAGCCATTGATGCCTAGACCATGCCATAAGGATTGCATAAGAAAACGAGTCAACTAGATCAATCGCAAACTAAAACAACAAGAAGCCCAAATCAACAATAAACAAATAAACCTAAAGGAAATATTTTTGGGTAATGCGAAATTGCCTATAACCCAAGGATGCTCCTGCATCATGTGATGGTCTCTATTTGTTTCGCTACCCTTTGCGGAGGTGACATTACTTCCCTTCAGTATTGTGGTGATTAGAAACATAGCTCTAAATCCTTTCATTTGGCTCATTTTGAGGGGCTTACTATTTATAGTAAGTCATTTTTAGTCAATTGCTATTTTTGGCAAGGGTCTCAGGGATCTAACTCCAACAGTGAGTGTCTAGATTTTAAAGTGGATAATGTGGAGAATTAATAAGAGATTTATTTAATTATTAATTATTAGTTGAGTTATTCTTAATTAATAATCGAATTGAAGCTTATTATATGCAACATCTATTGCATTTATTGCGTATATTATAAAGTGACTTTAGCGCCTAAGTTGGCAGGGGTCATAATTGAATATTATAATTTGAGTTGCAACAAAAGAAGATAGTTTCAAAAGCTAAGTAAATTTTTGAGTAATGTGATGTGTAATTGTGAAGATACAAGATCGATGTTTGTTGGAGAATTATAAAAGCCAAGGCAAAAAAAAGTAATACATCCTACTTATGCATTTTCTTTTGGTGAATTTGGTGAAGGGAATTGTGATAACGGTTTGCAATTTCAGACTTAGAGAATTGGCAACTATAGTAATTTTTTCATCACTTTGAGATAGTTAAATGTCCACTGAATTGTGTTAGGCATTGGTCTTATCCAGAGGCAAAGATTGATTCGATTGTTAGCAGAAATTGGTTATTAGAAGTCCATTTCATTTCAGAATTGATTGCAAGGGCACAAGGCTTCAATCTATGCAGATAACAACCCATATAAGGTTCAACATTTGAGTTTATAGAGTGGCCGCAAGTCTTCTTCAGGCCATTATAATATCAAAAAGGGTGACATTAGGTTTTTGAAGGCACATTTTGAACAACTGACACCTTAATTTTGTGAAACCAAGTCTCGACATCAAATCAATTCGTCCACCAGAGAGATGCATTTCAAATTGTCTTTCCAGCTACGTGTGTTTGGTGTCCATGTTCCTTGTAGTTTGCATTTAATAAATTATAGATAAATGAATTCATCATTGTAAATATCTGCAATTAGTTGTTTAGTGAATTAAGATACCTTATGCACAGTTTGTGTAATTATTTTTTAAACTCAAGTGTTATTATTTCAATACATGTGTTTGGAGTCCATGTTCCTTATAGTTTGCATTTAATAAATTATAGATAAATGAATTCATCATTGTAAATATCTGCAATTAGTTGTTTAGCGAATTAAGATACCTTATGCACAATTTGTGTAATTATTTTTTAAATTCGTAAATTGTTATTTCAATAGTTTCAAAAAACAAAAAAAATTGAAAACACAAAAACAATATGAAGCCTCAGAACAAAAACACTTCTAACAAAGTTTGTCAGCAAGTAGGCAGCATAGTCCTAAACTATGTAGGCTGACACAACCTGGGCCCAAGGCTTTTTTCTAAAGTTTTAGGATCACAATAAAGCAGTCTTGCCCTGTCCAAAACTACTATCAATATGAATATATTTTTTTCTATACCAGCAAAAGGTGATTGCACTTTGAGATCCTTATACAAGGCCCCCTCATTAATTCATTTAAACATCCCATTTGCATCTTGTTCTCATCTAAACAAGACATCAGTTCAAGGACAGATTTGATTCAAAAAGGAACAAATTACTTCAAGCCATCTTCAATTATTGTTTTATTTCATGGTGTTTTATCATGTTAGTGCATTAACATATGAAGGACTTATCCTAAGAGCCTTGCACCATCAGTTGGAGGTATAATTATTTCAAGTCAAACATTTACATTCAAGCATTTCAATTCAGATTTCTATTTCAATGCATCAACAATTTAGGGTTTAGTCCCAACCTGAGGTTTGACTAAGGCAAACCCCTACTTATCTTAAGGATAGATTTTCAGATAAGAGAAAATTGATCCATCCTACTTATGCATTTGTTCTTCATGAAATTGGTGAAGGGATTGACTAGGGTTGGATATTAATAAATTTATCTTATCTTATACAACCACAAACATCATTTTTCTTCTTCTTGTGTGTAGATCCACGCCCAATTACAGGCTTTCAATTGAACCAGGGGAGAAAAAGCAATCAGAAGACAAAAATGACTTTCTCCCTTAATCTAACACCAAAAATTTGGACGAGGATGCTTGGGACACCCTAGTCTTGGACAGGTGCATTATAGAACCAGGACACTATTCCTAGGGCGATTTTGTCTTCTTGGAATCAGCTTAATTTTGGCAACTTGCAGATAAAGGCTCAAAGGGTCCCAAATTTAGGTTCCAATGTTAGAAACTCACCTAGCAGGTCCAAAACACCCAAGACAACATAGACCTTCCTATATTGGCTCGGATTATTAGTTAGAGGTGCACCACATAATTTTGCTTTCATTTCTTTACATGTTTTGAAGTTTACACTTTCTAGATTAGTCAATGTCATTTGTTTAGATCTAGATCTCTTCTAATCACTCTAATCATCACTTATACGCAACAATAGAATAGAAGCCCTAAACCTATGATATTGAATTGATTCTCTTAAAAAAATTAGTCATTCATACATATCTCTTGGTGGCTTTGTATTCAGAATGTAATAAAAGCAGAGACATGCCTAGTTTCCTAATTTGCATGCATATGCTAGTGAACCCTATTTCCCTACCATACAAGGGTAAACATGCACAAGTGCCCAATATGACACTGCCAAAAAAAGGTTTTTTCAAATTTGGTTTCAAAAAAAAGCTGTCCAAAAAAATTGTAGGCATGTTTAATTTTTTTGCCCTGCTTGTACAAAGTTATACGACTATGTATCAAAATGTATGGTCATACTGATTTTTGTACAAGGACATGACCGTAAAAACAATTCACCCAAAATTCTATAGTGTACGAATTTAGCTTTTGCACAAGCATCTTTAGAGTTGAGGCATTTTGAGGATGATGGTGAGGTCCATTTCACTCCACAATACCTAGATTTTTCGCTGACCCTCGGAATTTGCCTCAATTTGTGTGCCCTCAACCAAATTGACCGAAGACTTCAACTTCTAAAACTTTGACACAACGTAACCAATTTGTAGGTTTTGGATCATGTGAACGCAATGACAACCTTCGTTTGATCCCAATGTGCATAGGAGAATCTCTCAGGCTGGGTCGCTTGGGAATATGGACAAGAGACTTAGCAGATTTGCTCTAATACCATGTAGGAGTTGATGATTTCAACCACAAGCTAAGAATCATTTGCAAGCACACCGCCAATTAGAAGCGTAATGCCTACCCCTAGTTTATTTTTCATGTTATATTGCTGAATACTTTTAGGCGAGCTTTATGGTTATGTTTTATGATTAGCGGTACTTGGTTACCGGATTTGATTGGATGTTATTTCATACTCAATTATATATTTGATGAGCTACTTGATACTCGGTTATTTCATGTGTTCATTTGATTATTCTTTCGATGATGATGCTTCGTATGTTCATATAGTGATTTTAGTTATCTCATGATGATAGTTAGATGGATGATTTATATGCAGTTTTCTATAGTTACTTATGCCATACTTGCATGTGTATGGTGTATATGTATGTTTGACATTTCTGATGTGGTTGATGGAGTCGTAGTCACCTACTAGTTGGGATCTACACGATGCACCACTCCCTGCCATTGCCTGTTTAATTTAGATTTATATGTATATGTACATGCTCGGCTTTTATGTAGATTGCAAGTACCAGGCATCAACTTCCCTGAATTGCCAGGATGAGCGTGCCCTATCACAGTATCTCAATGGTAAAGAGGGGAGATAGTTCTTGAGTGCACATGCTAACCCTAAGCCAATTGTCCTAAAAAATAGGACAAGTATCTGAGATATTTACCCTTCTGAATTCGTCAAGTGACAAGAATTCGAGATTTTGACCCTTGAGTTTGATTTAGCACTCTGTCTTTATTATGGGCTTTCTTATTTAGATTTGTGGGTCTATTGTGATTTTTAGTTATTATTAAATCAAATAAAAAGATTATTAAATGATTTAATTTAACAAAGATGTTATAAAGAGAAATCAATTTTTAATTATATTTAATTAATTGAGAAATTAATTAGATAGAAGAATTAAATTTAAAAGATTTAATTAAAGTTCCAAATATTGGCGTAATTATATTTATTTAATTTAATAATAATTTATTTAGGAGTTTCATTTTAATAATAAACTCTAGATATTGTTATTAGTTAAATTAATAAATATATTATTTTAAAGATGTCTTATGATTCAATAAAAGGGGGGGGAGGGGCGGGGGGAGGGAGAGAGAGAGAGAGAGAGTATAAAGTTTATTTTAATTAAACATGCAAAAGTTTGCATATGAAATTAAAATAATAAAGAAAAGGGTTTACGTGATTGTAAAACCGAAACACTAAAAGGAGAAAGCTCTTTATTAAGAAATTAGAGCTCATTTCTCCACAGATAGATTTGGAGGAGCAAATTTCGAAAAAGAGAGTTTTCAAGAGGACGTGAATTCTTGCAAGCTCCGAGCATTCGTTTGGTTATCATCAGATTGAGGTAGGATCTTATTGAGATTTACACAGTAATTCCCCTTTGAAATTTCTCTGTCTTCTCCATGTTGGTATGGATCTGTTTTGATAAATTTTTTGTTGAAACCCTTGTTAAAATTTACTATTCTTTGCTTTTTGAAAACGTCTATGAATGAAATCAAATTGGAAACCCTTGTTTGAGAATCTTGTTATTCATGCGTAGATTGTTTTAGAAAAATCATGAATTCAGGATGGGGTTTGGAAAAGAATACCACAATTAAATTTACAAATTTGATAAGTTTACAATTGTTTCCCTGTCAGATTTATACTGAATTTTGTTTTGAAAAATATATATCTTATATAAAACTACCACAGTACATAAATTACTATGCTAATATTTATAATATATATTGAAATGGGAATTTTACAATACCAGAAAAATCATTTCTTTTATGCGTATGGGGGGGGCTGTGATTTTTGTTTCACATTTTTTATCTATTAAAAAAAAAAAATTTAAAGTAATAATTGAAAGGGGAATCGGGGGCCATTACCTCCCCTATCCCCATGCTGCATTGCAACTTGGCTGCGAAGGCTGTCAATAGCAATCGTAGTTGCTACGACAACCAAGGTTGCTGTTCACAGTGGCCGATGGGCCTTAAACGTATTGACATGGGGTTTTTTTAATTATATAATTTTATTTTATTTTTTATATAGTTTTTTATTAATTAATATAATTAATTTAAATATTATTAATAATTTGTATTATATTATTGTTATTAATAAATTAATTAATATTATTTTATTAATAATTTAATAATTTATTATTTAATTTTAATAATATTTATTAAACATACTTAGTTGATAGTTATCATTAAGTTGTTTTATAATCCAATTTTTTTTAAATTGAAGAATTTTTTTAATGATGTTGGATTTTATTAAAACGGGTGATTCATTTTTATATAAAAGAAAAATATGTTTTTTTTAATAATTTAGATGATTTTTTATGAATTGTTGAGTCTTTTGAGATTCTTGTGGACTCAAGAACCTTAGCAAATATGATACTTGAAATCAAAAACTTGAGCCCTTTCTTAAATCAAAATCTTATGTTTTCAAAACCAAACAAATTATGAAACTACACTTGTTGTAATATATGTTTTACTTTATGTTGGGATTTGGGGTTAACTTAGTATGTTGACCAATTTTTGGATGTTTGCCAGAGGCCTGGGATTCAATGTTTTATGATGTTATATGAGATGTCATGGTTATATATTTTGATTTCTGAATTATGGACCAGTGGTTATATGGTGATTTTCTAGGTGCAATCTATGAGTTTTGATCAGTGATCTTTTGGTGCTTCCTAGTTACTTGTATAGAACTGATGCGGTCATTGCAACCTTATGAGACTTTTTGTTATTTTGAACTTAGGGTAAGTTTTCATTATGTATGTTGGGAAGTGGCTTGCAATGGAGGTTGGATCCCTAAAGAGGTTGCCTGGGTAACCCATTGTAGGTTGTTTTAATAACATTTTATTAAATGGGTTTAAAATGAATTAAAAAGAGTTAGTGGTTTTTCCTAGCCCATGCCTCAAGTGCTAGTACAGGCTAGGATGGGAGTAGAGAGGATGCTTGGTTGCAACCTTGCCTCATTAGTATGCCTTGTCTATACAAAAGGATACTGATGCCGCATAGAGTCACTAGGGGAGCGGAGTCCAAAGAGGCTACCAGGGTGACCTTAGAGTTGACTCATGCGATGACACTTGCCCACTTACATAGTAGATTTCCTATGTGTCTTTGTTGCCTCTGGGTTTAGATGTTACTTGTGTCTTGGTACCTTTGAGATAGATTGCTATTAGGTTTTCCTTGACCTAGATGTTAGTTATGACTTTTGAGATTGATATCCGTATGGGACTTGAGATTCTCTCCTCAACATGGTGGGAGTGAGCCATTTAGGTTCCACGAGGTCGGGTGGCAGTGTTTCTTATACCATTGAGATTCAACGGCTAGATGTCGTTGTTGGATGTACTTGTGCAAGGACTTTCATTCTGATCTTGTGTTTCTATTGGATGGTTATATTATGTTCAACTGTACTTGATTATCTGGAGATCTTATGAGATGTTGTATTTATTCATGATGTATATTCTTTGAGTTTTTCCTACCTTGTGACTTGCACAGCGGATGATTATGCATTCTAGTTATGCCAAGTGGCATCTTATGTAATGGTATATTATTTAATTGGATTCGTACTTGTCATTATTCTATGATGTGGATTTTTTATGTATCAGATTTAGTATTAATGAAACTTATGTATGTGATTCAATGCCATGGAATCCTTAAGAGATGTAACATGTTTATGGATTGGTTGTATGTATGTGAGTTATTGCTTCCGCTATGTTATCTCTTGTTTTAATCTTTCAAAAAAAAAATGTTTGTTTAAACTTAGTGAACCTTTAGGTTAATTTCTTTTAGGTTCCCCAGCGGGGCATAACAAGAAGGAGAACCAAACAAGATAATTTGCTCAACACAACCTAAGAATTTCGTATTGATTGCACAAAAAAAGATATTGTATTTACAACGAATAATGAATTGTCTTTATAAAAAACAAAAAACCCTATATTAGAAATAAGTTAAAAAGTAAACTAAAGCTCAACTAAACTAAATTAGGTCAACTAAAGCTCCACTAAGGGTTTTTAAACTAACCAATGCATGTGCTAACATGTGCATGAATATGGAATGCAACAATGTGCACAATGCAACAAATATGCATGCTCTAACACTAATCACCGCCTTTAGTACTTTTAAATGATTACCAGTTAGCCCTTTTAGTTTTTTAAATTAATGTATATCCCTTTAACTAGTTGGTTTCCCCTTGTGATAAAATGCTAATAATTATACTCTTTCAGTCTTTGCATCTAGGTCGACCCCACTTTGAATGTATATTATTGTTTATTTCATTGTCTATTTCATAATTATACTTTCTTGAATTGCCCCCATTTTTGAATTGCTGATAATTAATTTTTTCTATCCTTGGTCCGCCTCTCACATGGAAAATTATTATTTTCTAATATTTTATATTTCAATGCCTAGGATTTACTTATTAGTGCTGCAATCTGTTTTGTAATTCAATGATCTCAATGGGGACATGACATGTAGCTTTTATGTGTAACTTGTATATGACAATCCTTGGGGCTGGTGCCTCAATGTAAGAAGAAAAGCATACATGCTACCTTGTTGGGCCACTTTAAGAATTTGTTGTACAATTAAGAACAAACAACTTATTATAGCTTGTAAAATTCTGCATACCATTAAATATATTGTGATACATGTTATCCAAGACTACCACTTAAAAAGAAACTTTTGAACAATGAGGATAGTCACCTGCAAGTGCATATAATCTTGTGCTTTGGCAAATATCTTTTGTAACAATAACTTCTTGCACATTGCAAACAGATGGAAACCTTTAATTGGAGAACAGAGTAATAACTCAGTTATGTGGAAACTATTTCATTACAGAAATCAAAACTAAATAAATGTGATGAAGGTATGAATCCGCAATAAGTTCCATAAGCCTTTCCATGAAACTATTTCATGACAGAAATCAAAACTATATAAATGTGATGATCGTATGAATCTCCAATAAGTTCCATAAGCCTTTCAATAATCAACCCAAACGAAGCATTGGAAGATCATCAACTTCTAGTCAAGAATAAAAGGCACCTCCTTCAAATGGCAGTCCTTGTATGCATAGCTAAGTTGCTGATCAGATGCGAATGCGAGAATCAGGTATGCGGATGCACAATTTTTTTGGGGGGATTTTGGATGTGTTTGGATGCGTATCCATATACATATACATTTGCATGCAAAGAAATGCATGAAATATACAAAAATAAATCATTCCATAGTATGATACTTCACCATTGATCAAGATTCAAGATATTTCATATTTGATAGTTCAACTTCAAACTTCACAAACACAAATATATAAATTGAAATAAGTTCAATAACTAATTACTAAATTAGCAAATTACTCAGGTTCAAGATTCCAATACAACTTGAATTACAAAATCAAAACTTAGTTCATGATTCAATGTTGATCAATCAAGAGTGCCCAAGAAGCGCTTACTGCGCGCATCCACAGGGCACCCAAAGAGCATCCACTTCCAGCCTTGGATTCCATGCACCAATAAGGTAGATGCATAGTAATGGAAAACTCAGAAGTCTTTGAGATGGGGAGCACACAATTGGCAAAGAGAAAGGCTCTAACAATAAAAATAAATCTTACAAGTGTTGAGGCTTAAACAGTAAACGAAAGTCTTAAAGAGGGGCAAAATCTTCTGGATCACCTACCCCAGCGCTACCCTGGCCCAAAAGTGACTTACTGTGGACTACAGAACAATTATAGGAAGGAACTTTCATATTTGATTATTTATTGAAACCTGAGACAAGAATCTTACAACATTTATTCTTCTGTGACTTGCAAAACATAGCTATCAGACTGTGTGAGTCTCTACATCCTTATCAAAATAAGATGCAGCATAAATTTCTGCCTAAACTTTCTTGCCAAGTTCGCAATTTTGGCAAGACCTGCAAAAGCTTTGTGAGGCTCAAGCACACAATTTAATTAACGGATTTTTTGTATGAACATCCAATAATACCTTATAAGACATAAAACCTTTATCCCTGTAACTGTGATTATACATTTGACTCGCTTTAAGTTGTGGTGTGTCATGTTGTATGCGATTTATTATTTTTTTGTCATGTGTAACTGTAAAATTATGTTTTATTTTTAGAAAGTATTTTAACATTTACAGTTTTTAAGTTTTCAACATTCGTGAAATAATGTTTTACGTAGCTAAAGAAGCTAGTTGGTTGCTTGCAGAAACTTCTTCCCAAAAAAAGTTTATTGTGCTTTAATTTACTGGCAGCTTTTGTTGACCCATTGTAGTAGTAGTAGTACGAAGTGTCTTTTGAGTACAAATTTTTAAACTAAGGTAAGAACCGAGTTGAGTAGAGATGGAAAATCTCCAACTGTTCCGTGCTGCTGATTGGCAAAGAGAAGTTCTAGCAAAGTAGATTGCAATCATACAAGCACAACAAAGGATTTACCATAACTATTAGGACTAGGCCAATACATCAAATTCAATATAAATGACTAAGATCAGGCGTCTGATCTTGTTTACAAGCCCAATGTAAATGAACTTATACTAAGTGCAATCAAAATAAAATAATATAGCATCTAACATACAATGTGCTAATGAACTTTGTAATTCGTAATCTACATCAAAGGGTTGTGGACTCAATCGGATGTAGGGAGATACCTGCACTTATAATTCTCGAAGTTTCTGTGTCTTAGACACTGGAGGAGAAAAGATATTGGCATTTCATGGACTAGATAGGAATGCCTCCAAAGGCGCTGACAGATGCTGATCCAACATTTATCAGTGGTCCGAGAAGAAATTACGTGATAAATACACTGCCAAAATTGAGTATATAAAATGAAACAAGGCATGAACCCACCGTATCACGATTCTATCATAACTAACCTAATGACCCATGAACCTTCGTTAATTGTCTGTAATGCACTCCACTTATAAGTGAATTGGTAACTTCAAATTAACTCCACTAATAAGGGAATTGGCATCTTCAAATTAACTTAGTCGTGAGGTCAAATCCACAAATACAAAATTTAGACAATATGTGATGTGTAAGATAGCTAGAGAACAATCTTGTTGAGATCTTATTTGCCAAATGGGTATCTAGCTCGGTGAACTTAAAAACCTAGATACAACATTTAACCTTTACATAGACTTCAGATACCCAACTATTGGAATGTTGAAAAGAGTGAAATAGAACAGAGCAAAACATAGCATCATAAAGCAGCAGAAGCAAGAACAAACAATAACTCTACCTTTTACAGTTTGAACCCAAAAGAAACAGAAGAACCTAAATTGCCATACCTGCCCATCTGAATTTCCGTTCGCATTCTATGAATAAGGGCAGTAGTCTTGCCGGCAAACATGGGCCCAACAATGAGATGAAGTTCTCCTGGTGCAGCGGAGCCCATATTGTCCAGCGCCTGGATTTGCCGCTTGTCTACGAGCACGTCTTGCAGCTTCTCGTCCTTCTCCTCTATTCCTCCTCCTTCTCGCATCAACTTCTTATTCAAATCGTTTCCCGCGCGAACACAAAAGCGCATACGATGAAACGAATATTCCTCATGTTCCACAAAAGAAAGGGTAGGGACAAGCCGGCTCAGAGGGACTTTGACCCTGAAACACGTCGATGAAAAAATGGGCATAAATTGGGTGGACGCTTTGAGAGAATTCCATGATGCCTGCAGAGGACATAACTGGACGGCGTTCGAAATCGCTACCACCATATTTGATGCTACCTTGTGTTCCACAGCTTGAAGTAAAGAGAATGGACTGTCTTCTGTTGCCTTCAATCACTCTACCCCATCAAAGCCCCTCATTTATATGTGTCCTGCGGCCTGCTGTGCTGCTCCTGCTTCACTCGAGTAGAGTTGCAGGAAAGTGGTGACGTCTGAAGGCACAAACGGGGAGAGGAGAATAAATTCTACAAAAATACGCCACCAGCTCAACCGGCAGTTGCCTGCACTCCTCCCAATTGGAACAAGACTGCTGCAGGGCAGCGGAGTTCCTGCTAAAAAAAATTGCATTACAAATTCAATACAATTTGAAATTAAAAAATTAGCACTTAGCAACCCAAAAAAAAAGTTGCAAGGGATACGCCAATAGGTTTTTTATACGCCACTAGGTTTTTTTTATCAGAAAGCATAAATGAAAATTTATATAATATAAACTTTTAAAAAATTTGATTAAATATATATTTTTAATTGTAGTAAGTAGATTGTACATATAAAGTTTTATATTTAGTCAACAAGCTTATAGAAGATCACCTCAATGTTATCACTTAAACCTTTTTTTTGTTATAAAATGACAAAAACTTCAAATTGTCTATATTAAATAAATATAACAATATTTATACATATTAATATATTGTAAGAATGATGTTATTTGTCTAACAATAAACTAAATAAAAAATTAAACTAATAAAATACAAACTAAATAATAATAAAATGTGTATTATATAAATCTTAAAACAAGTCCTTAAAAATTAAAAAAATTCTACTAATTTTTTAAAAATCAAAATGAAAATATTTTATTATATAATAATTTAATTTTAAAAACTTTTAAATTAATATATACCTTATGTATAATTTGAAACTTGATTTTTGTTATAAATTTTGTTTAAAAACTTAGGTTAATTGAAATTTATTGATTGTCATTTAAACTTAATTTAAGATGAATCAAGCCCATTTTCTTCACACATCACATCCTATCCCATCAACCTTATATTTAATAGTGATGAAAAACATTCCTGTACAATGAACATATTTACGTACATATGTACCAAAAAAATAAATCAAATTCAGAAGCAATTAAAACGACTAGTTTTATAGTATAACCATATAGTAGACAAGGAGGATACTTAACTTTAAGATTAGTCTATTTGCATATTGGAGCAACTCTATACACCTTTATATCCTCAATTATCGGCCTCAAGATTGCTTCAATACTTTATCATTAACAAAACTCCTGAGCTCTTAGTAATTATTAGTTCTTGCCTATGGCAGGATACTATTGCATTGGTTGGGTGCAATTAAAACTTTATAAACAACCAATCATATGAAAGAAATTATCCAGCTGACATATATTTACTATAGTTTGAGATTTTCTGTACATTTAAAAGATTTAAACAAAATTATTTTTCTACATTCAATGGTGGACCCCCCATAACTTGTCATGGTTGCAGAGCATGCACAGACGAAGAGGCTACCTTTGCTTAAAATAGAAGCATGTGGTCGATGAGTGTAGAGACGTCTGCTAATGGAGATCAAACATTAAAAACTAGAAGAGCAAGTGGTGTCTAAGAGATCATGGCAATAATCAGTGGTTAGACAAAATTTATCTCACCACCCATTTTGGGCAAGTCCCAAGACTTTTGCCACATGTCTATGTCTCTACTCTCTCCATACATACAATTTAGATGGCAATTTTGTCTGTTTTCCATAAACATATTATCGGTCATCAACACATATAATTTTGAAAAGACAAGGTCTTCCCATTAATTAAACTCCTGTAATTTTTTATTTGTCCATCCCTGGTCATGACTCCTTGCTCTGTGTCAAACCTATCAAAGAATGAAGAAGTTGTGGCTGGGGTGAGTATGGTTGGGTAAGGCAAGTCCGGAAAGCTAAAGCTAAAGCTAAGGGATAAAGCAGTTTCACAAGTAGCTGGAGGTCTGACATCAATGCTTGGTTGTAAGCAATTGAATACATCTTCAAAGTGTATCAGATGCATTATCCAAAGAATTTTCTTATTCAGGCTTATCTTAAATAGATCTTTAAAGTGTATGGCATTACAGTGATTGCCATTGCTTGTAAATCTATACTTTGTTTTCTTAAGCCTATGCCAAATCACTCAGATGCAACTCCACTTGCTCTAGTTTTCTTGATTGAATTTTAAAAATTAAATATTACATTTGGCCATGACCAAAGTTGGAATTTGTGCAAGTTCTTTAGTTTTGCATCTTTTTCAAACTGTAACAATTTAAAAGGGCTTCATTTTCAAACTGTGAAGCTTAGGAAATCAGTAGAAGGGTAGAATAATGTGAGGTGCAGATTCGTTCTAGAAATATAGAAAAAACATAAAAGAAAAGAGGAAAATATGAACCTAAAGCTACAATTATATTATGCTAGAAGTATCTTTAATAAGTCGTGGTTGATTGTGGATATTGGAAGTATGAACAATAGTGGCTCACTATTTAGCAATCCATTATGCAGCCCATACACGTGCCAAATTTGTCAGATCATGGATAGCTTGTCCATTCACGTCATATATGGTTGATATGGTTGTCATTACTTCTTGTGCAAATTGAATGCATGTGAAGTTTATTTACACTCCAAGTCATTAATACTTATGCAATTCAAAAGCGTTCACAGGGAGTGTATTACAACTCATCTCCAAACCATTTATGGACAATCTAAAACCATTTGTTGCCAGCTATTTTACAGCGTGAGTCAAATTCTGGTTGCAAGCAATCTCATAGGGAAAGCCTATTAGCTAATTACTCATGCGATTCAAAGGCGTTCACAAGGAGTGTGTTACAACTCATCTCCAAACCATTTATGGACAATCTAAAACCATTTGTCGGCAGCTATTTTATGGCGTGAGTCAAATTTTGTTTGCAAGCAATCTCATAGGGAAAGCCTATCGGGTAATTAAATAATCATTTGATCATAATTATATTTTTTTAATTAAAATTATTATTAAAATTGTATATAATATAAGTTATTTTAATAAAAAATAATAATTTTAAGAAAAATAAATTAATTATCATATTTATTTATTTTTATTGATAAATGGATGAAGCTTTGTATTATATTGAATAAAATAAAATTGAATTTACAAAATTCTTCATTCAAATGGGTAGTGGTAGGAAAGAACGGAGAAAGGAAACTTCTAGTCTCACCCGGGACTAAGTCCAATATTATACAATTTAAAAGGGGCATACCCCAATTTATATGAAACTTCGTACAGGTTTATACAAAATTTGATGAAACAATTAATGACAAATAGACTTCCTTTGAAAAATGGGACGTAAATCAAAGGAGAGGCAAGGTTTTGAACTAAATTCATCAAGGTTTCTACCATGAAGAAGTGATCCACCAACCATCTGCATGACAAAATACAACTATCTTCCAATATGGGATTAGTACCAAATCAATATGATTAGAAAAAGTGGGAGGAGTAAAAAGATCAATCAACATACTGAGAGACTCGTCATACAATAAGAATCCTAAATTTACCAATGGAGTTAATCGAAAGAATTTTATAATATGCTTTAAATGAATATTTATCTAAAATCTCATCCCTTATCCTATTCAGTTTACTATTTTTACTTAAAGTGGATTAGATATTAAGGGTTCTTATCTAGTTTAAATGAATAGATCAATCAAGATTATATTAACTAATTTCAATAATTTAAGATGTTCATTGATTAAGAGGAGAAGTCTGAATCAGTAGCCAACTTGAATTCATTCATATTGCCTAACTAAGATTATAAAATAATCAGTAGTAGGAGAATCGATAAACACCTTGCTCTGCTTAAAGCATAATGAAGTGCAAACTAAATCCATAACGATGAAGGGGAAGAAGTAGAGCAGTGGTAACCAAACAGAATACTAATTCAAGCATATAGGCCCAAAGGTTTATTTTAAATACCTCATAAATACATATTGACTTAGCATTCTATCTAAGTCTCCTTCATTAATTATTACTGATGAAATGAAATCAATAAAATAACAGATCATAGATCAACATTACTAGCTAAAAACCACCAGCATTTGTTCAATAATGATTATAATCTTTAATAACAGAGATCTAGCTCAGTCACAAAAGACTAGAGAGAAGAAATCAAAAGGAAACATAGAAGACTTCAATCTAAGCTAGGGTAAGGCAACAGCTAAAGTAATAAAAAAACTAAGAAACATCATCAACTGGGTTAAGGATTCTATTCCACCTCTCCTACTTGATAGCCCCTATGAATGTCATTGTCCTTACTTCCAGAGCATGAAAGAGGGCAACTAAAGACACAAAGAAACTATTGGTTTTATAAAGAAAGAAGAGCCGTAAAAAGATTTAGTACTCTGAACATTAAATAATAGATGATGACTCTCAAGTTGTTAAGCATTGATTGATGCCTACTCATATGTGTGTAGAATTATTAAAATACATTGAAAGAGACTCTACTTAATGTTTCATGATTGTATCTCAGATGCCTTATAAATGTAAGTAGATTTACTTGTTACAAATGTCTATCTAATAATTACTTCTTTTAAAAGTGTGTCATACTTCTACTAAACTATCCTTCGCTTTAATCTTAGTATTCTACTTAACTTAATTATGTCTTGCTAAATATATAAAGTTTTCTCCCTCCACTTCTTTATTTTCCAATTTATCAGCTTCTAAATTCCCTTCACGATAAATATGTTGAATTCTAATCTCCTCAAATTGATCTATAAAATTAAGTACACTTTCTAGTTTAGCATTTAATATCCAGTTCAATGTTTGTCGCTTTCTAATTGCATTTAGGATTATTTGTGAATCACCTTCAACAATTAACTTCTTAATATTCTTTTTTATGTTTAATTTTAATCCTTCTTTTAATGCTTCCAATTCAGCTATATTATTAGTTAAATTACCTAATGGTTTTACTCGTTTTAATATCCAATCTTTATTTTCTGATATAACTATATAGCCCAATCCAACTTTCCTAGGATTCCCTCTAGAAGCTCCATCAAAGTTTAATTTCTTTCATCCTATTGAAGGTGCAACCCATTTACATTCTTTCTTGGATATATTATCCTTTTTAGTATAAACTAAGGGAGGATTAATCAAATGTAGCTAGTTTTTCCTCATATTCTCATCCCATATTGAGAATGTACCTTCTGCCTTGGGTATGTTCCTGAGATGGTAATTCATAACTTCTGTGATGGCTGCCTCGACTTTATTGAAAAAATTCATCTTACTAAGTTCTAAATTTTAAAATATTCGTCTATTTCTTTCCTTCGATATTTCCCACACAATGATCGCAGGTATGATATTCCATTATTTCTCATATGCACTAACCTATTCGTAATAGGCCAACCCCTAAGAATCCTTCGATATCCTAAGGTATAAGGGATGTCTAATTCAATTTATTCTTAACCCAATACCCACAACCTTGCACAAAGGGGCATGTAAACAAAATATGCTCCATATTTTCAAATTCATTTTTACATAGACTGGATCTAGATGGTCCTTCAAACCCCATTTTAGAGAATCTATCAGCTATAAAAATCTGATTCTGAATTGTCGCCCAAAGAAAGATACTAGCCTTAGGTAGTCATGTTGAATCCCAGCATAGATCCAAGGGTGTAGCAATATTATCCCATCTTTGTGAGTTAATTATAAGATCATATCCTAGCTTAACTTTGTGAGTTGAATCACAGATCTACCCTTGAGGATATTTTCAAGGATAGTTTTATCTATACTTGGAATATTAATATTATCCAAAGATTTCCATACCCAAGTCTCGGTCTCATCAATCCTGATAAGTGTTTTGGCATCTGAAACCTTAGGTCCCCAAATATTAGTAATGGCATTGATGTTGTTTCTAGATATTCTAGAATTAATAATCGGGGGTTGACCATCCCATGAACCATCCCAAAATAATGCCTTATCATGCCTGAAATTTACAAGCCAAAACACAACCAACAATTTATTTTTTTTGAAAGGTGAACTAAAGGATAGAATGTATAGATCTGTATTTTGTTATAGATAATCTATCGAACTATGAGGTGTCTGGAATGTAACAATTCATGTTTCCTCGAGCATAGTGGAATGTTGTTTATTTGATCATTGATTTGGAGATGATTAATTTTAGTTGATGTGGAAGAATTTATTTTTCGTTTGAAATCCTACACTTCAAGTTTCCATGGGAGGCCAATAAGTTTTACTAACATTTGTTGGAGATCTAGGTTATAACATAAAGGCTAGATGATATTATCATTTCAAGTCAACATCTTATCCTTGAAATAAGACATTATGTATGTGAAGTACAAAGTTTGTATCAATGTAGTTGCAATAATTTTCAATCGTTTGCGAATGTGAATAAGTTTATAACTGTCCTAGATGTTCCAAGTACAAGTTGTATAACCTTAACTTGCTTTGTAATTCCATTCTAGTTTACTATGATACAAGTACAACTATTTTAATGAGTTTCTTACATTTTTCCCTTTATTAACTTTGACTAAGTACCACTAACTAGCTAGCTTCTTAAATCATTCACCAACTATTTATTTGTTTATTTACTTATTATTATTATCACTATTTTTATTTTTATCATTATTACTCTAATAATAATCTTCTTTTATACCTAAAATTTAAATTAGATATACCGTGTAAGATATCTTCATAAGTAGTACTAATCCTACATAGTTATTCTACGCACCAAGAAATTCTTAATATGCATGCAAGAATTATATTTAAAAAATCTATTAATATGCTTGATTAATAAATTTTCTAAAATTTAATCATCAATTAATATTTAATTTTAGCAACCCTAATACTAAACTTTCATATGATTTTCAATCTTTTCTTATTAACAAATTAAATCACATTACCCCTTTACAAGACAATCCCTACACTTTATTTATGACACATTTTTTTATTTACTCCTATCTTAACACCCTAACTCCTACTATCCTAACCTACTCCCTACCTGCCCTTATCCATCCTAGGAGCTATATTATTCCCAAGGCTAGTGTTTACCGCATAGGGTGAGAAGTTCAACACATGTATAACACGATTCAATTCATAATAGGTACTTTATTCATGTATGCACTTGCAAATTACAATCCGATTACAATGACTACAATGATCGATGATGATTACCACGATGATTCCAAAGTCCAACTCGAACGTCTACATATACCTTTCTGAAGGGGTGACTCAAGCGTCACACGCTCATTCGGATACTACTCTACCTGTTGGCTACACTATACATTTTACCGACAACATCATCCCCCCAAAAAGAAAAAAGTTGTCTCTAGATGATAATTACAAAATATTTGAGACAAATTAACAACAAAATACATTAACTAACTAACTACAACAAGATAGATATGTTTCTGTCACATCACTTTCACATTCATCTCGTGCCTGCACCAAACTGGTCTCCAAACCACGTTGCCTCTGTAGCCTCTACTAACACAATATTGTCTCCTTAGTGGACCTTGATAGCCACCCATGTCGCTTTCTCTATTTCCAACTCCTGGTTACACTAAGCCAAGTGTCATCGTACTACCTTCAACTAGATGATCAACTCCTTTTGAGCTCTCTATGCATCCACCAAGACGGCCTCACACTCAAACACCTACTTCAAGTGCCACCTCTGACACACAGACACTCATGCCTACCATCGCAACTCCAGGTCTCATCAACTGGTCATACTTCCCATGACTGATAATCCATAATGACTGGGGGTCTAGGGGGCAATGCCCCCAGTGGAGTCGAGGAGCAGCGCCCCTGCGGGGTCCTGGGGTAGCGCACCAGGTGCGTTCCCTATCGCAATACAGGGTGGGGTCGAGGGGCAGTGCCCCTCGTGGCCAAGACCAAATTAGTACTCTGAAACCCACACAAAACTACATGGAACACACTATTTCTATCATTTTCTTCAAATTCCACACTCTTTTTGGCAACTGCTTATGTCTACCCTTCCCTTTGGCATCATGCATTACACATTCCAAACTGTTTCAATCTGTAAGCTCCTGTTGCCCTTCTTCTGCATCTACCAGTGTACTGCAATCTTCTTCCCCCTCTCCAGTTCCTACCATACGAAATGACTCCCTTCTCCAATGTATGGCTTCCTTGTTATTTTGAAACAATTTTAACTCATGTACGGTATTTGTTATAGCTTCTAGACATCGCACGGCCTCATACCGTATGATCAACTTCAACTCTTTCTCTTGTCGTCATCCTTTTTATACCCATAGGAGCTTCACACGATCTTTCTACCTAGACTGTACAACCATTCAGTTCCCTACATGTTTCGTCCCCCAAGTTGTATAATGTATCCTCTTGCTATCGTACGACCTTCAAAATTTCATTATAGCTACCACCGTACAATTCAAATTCTTTTTATTGCCATCGTACGATCTCCAAATTTGTTTCCATTTGCCATCATACGGTCCTCCCTTGAATGCTTATTCTCAACTTCCTTTCATTGTACCCGTACAATCTCAATCTTCTTTACTACATCCATCTCTATTCTTATTTAATGAGCTCTCTCCCAGCTGTACACTTGTCTATCCACTAGTCGTACCTTTGTTCCCTGCTGGTCGTACAGTTTCCTTCTGTCAGTTGTATGTGTGCTCTGGCTGTACGGCTCCAAGTTCCCTTCTATGTTCTGCCTCTAGTTGTATGGCTTCCTCTTATGTTCTCTTTGGCCATACAGCTTTAAGTTTCTTCCTCCTGTGCACTTCTTGCTTACCGTACACCATATGGTCTTATGTTACCTCTTATGGTGTCTCTCAAGTCTATATTGTAAGCCATACTTCCATTGTTTTTATATCTTGATTTCACAATTATATTTTAATTTTTTCTATTATTTTAATCCTTCATCTTTTGTTTCTTTATTATCTAGCACTTAGAGCTATGTTTAACTCCATATTCTATCCCTTAAGGCCGTACGACAGACTTTTAATGTCTAAAATTCCAATCACTCCCAATTTGCGTCCTACTTCTTCATGTTTTATTACTTTATTACTTCATAGTGGCACTCAAAAATTATGTTTAACTCTGTCCTTACTTATCTTACATATGTACAGTATTTACATATATACAATATTTATAGTCGTTCTTTTCTTAGTTGTTTGTCCACGGAGGTGCATTATTTCTTTCATGGTAGACTTTCAATTTTGAACCATTTACTGCATCGGCTGCTACTTCCTTCTTATTGAGTTTCCATAACTTAATTGTCCCGTTATATCCAACTTCTCATATCTTGTATGGTTCGACCCATTCAACTTTAAACTTCCTAGGTCTAATTTCATTCCGTATGTTATACTTCAGTACTAACTAGCTAGGTTGAAAGTTGTTTGATTTTAAGTGTTTGTCATGCCATGCCTTCCTCCTGTTCTGTGTTACTTCGATGGCCCACGCTGCATAGTTCTTGTTCATTCGATACGGTCTCTTTCGTAATGGTACTGCATCTTCGAGTAATGGTATTCGATGGACACATAGTTCTCGTGGTACTCCTTTTAAGTCCTCATACATCCAAGCAAAAACATCTGTGTACTTCATGAATATTCTGAATGCTGCCGCCTTTAGTTCTAGGTTCCAATTGTCTCCTACAAGAATGTTCTTCAGATTTTCCTCATCACCCAAGTTCATTGTTTTTACTGTCAGCTCTTCATACTTTATTGGTTTATCTTTACTAAATGTATGGGCAGGTGTTTCATCCACCTATGCTTCTCCCTCCTTCAATTCATTGTATTCCTTCATAAACTCATGGCCTTCTTTTTCTTCCTCGATACTCAAAATATTGCAGCTCGAAAAGACCTCATAATCTTCCATTTGCCAATGTAGCAATCTGTTTACTGAATCTAGGTCATCATCAGTTGACCCTCCTTCTAATCTCAATACCCCTTCATCATCTAGTTCCATCCTTTTTTCCCCTTCGTCATCATTCTCACCTTCGCCTTCAGAGTCTACGGACACTACTTCTTCTCCTGCCATTTGCGTATGCAAATCAATTATAAATCTCCTACCTCCTTTCTCCATGGACAGGGTGTTTCTTTTCCAATCATGCTTTATCTTAGCTTGCACTAGCCACCCCTGCCCCATGATGGCATTGTACCCTCTTCTCTTTAGTGGTATGACCACGAAATCCAATAAAAATGGTTGTGTCCCAATTGTTATCAGCTACGCCATCAGAGTGCCCAAGGGTTTTATCCCATGTTGATTTGTTGTAAGTAACTGAAAGGTGGGTGGCCATAGTGTTGGTTGTCCAAGTTTTTTCTAGATATCTTTTGGCATCACATTCACTCCCGATCCTCCATCTACTATTGTATCCATTAGCACCATACCCAGAATGCCCATCTCCACCACTGTTAGGTGTCTAACTGTCGTAAGTGCTAGTAACATCAGGTATGTTGTTGTTGTCGTAGTTGTTTCCTTACTATCCTTTGCTTCCTCCATCACTCTCGGGGATGATGTCATATTTATAATAGTCGTATGCAACTGTGGCATGGTGAGAAGAAGATCATTTAATTTAATTGGCACTTCCATTTGCATTATCTATTTCACCATGTTTTGTTTCACCAAGTTTCTTTTCAGAGTTTTAGTAGTGTCTTTTACTTGTGACTTCTCTACTTTCATCTGCTTCTCTATCTCTATTTAGGCTTTTTGTAACCTCTCCTTTTCCTCTTCCGCATTCAGATATTTTTCTTTCCTCGCCTACTACTGTGTGATCGCCAACATGTTCTCATCACATGTTTCAATACTTAATAAATCTACGCCTTGCTTTGGACATTTTGAATCTTCATGGTCCCCCAGACCACACCATCTACACAGTAGCTGCGGTGTCACTTTTGTAGTATAGTCCCTCGTGAAGTGACCCCAAAGATTACATGCCCAACACTGTATCATCGGCCATCCACTCGCATCATATTGTATTCTACTCCGGCCTCCATTGTTATTGTTATTGTTTTCACCCCTTCCATGTCAATTATTATTTTGATAGCCACCTGAAGTTGCATCATTGCTTGTGTTATTGCTATTGTTCAATGCTTCCTGCATTAGTAACACTTGCTGGTGTCCTTTTGCTTTCAAGTTAAATGGGCACTCTTTCAGGGAATGCCCCACCACCTGGCAGATGTCACAAAACTGCTTCTTCGGGCATGAACCCTTCGTATGGCCATCCTCCTTGCAATCTGTACACCATAGTTCTCCTTTTACTGTATTCAGATTCTTTTTCAAATTTTTGAATTCTTTCATCATCTGTAGCATGTCTTTATGTAGGGCTCTCACCTTCTTATTCAATTCTTTATCACTACTACTACTTTTTGAGGATGAATCATCTGAATCAGAGGACTTATGCTTTTTCTTCTTACTCATCTTCTGTTCACTTTCCAAATCCATAGTGCGAGTATACACATCGGTGTATGATGCCAATGGTACAATCTTCATTTTCTTTTTAAGAGCTGGTTGTAGCCCCTCCACGAACCACCATTTTTTAAACCCATCTGTTGGTTGACTCTCCATCTTTCTGATCGATTCTTTCAGTCACCTGACATAGGTTTGGACTATCTCATTCTTTCCTTGTTTGGTGCTGTAGATTTCTGCCACTATTTCATTATCATCTTGGAGTAATCTAAATTCTGTTATAAATTCTTTTTTAACATTCTCCCATGTATTAAATTTCTAAGGACTAGTGTCAGAAAACCAATTTATCGCCACACCCCGTAGGGTCGCTAGAAATTGTCTTACCCAATCATCCTCATCCGTGACACCATTTGTCGTCCATATGGTTTCACATGTTTTACAATGTTTGATAGGGTCTGTGTGAACCATCACCATGAAACTTGGGTAACTTTTCTTTAGGGCCAACCATCGTTACTTGCCTTTGATTTTGATATACTTGTGTACCTGCATTGTTCTGGACTCCTGCATTGTTCTGTGCTTTCGCACTATTCTAAACTCCTGCGTTGCTCTGTGCTCCCATGCTATTCTGGACTCCCACGTTGTTCTATGCTCCCACACTGTTCTGTGCTCCTGTGTTGTTCTAGACTTCTGTGCCAAATATTTACCGCATAGGGTAAGAAGTTCAACACATGTATAACACAATTCAATTTAGAATAGGGACTTTATTCATGTATGCACTTGCAGATTACAATCTGATTACAATGACTAAAATGATCAATGATGAATACCACGATGATTCCAAAGTCCATCTTGGAAGTGTACATATACCTTTTTGAAGGGGTGACTCAAGCGTCACTCACCCGTTTGGATACTACTCTACCCATCGGCTACATTATACATTTTACTGACAACAGTTGGTGGGTGCTTTTTTCCCTTCCTTCCAATGTTGGAGGTGGTTTAAAAATAATGATTGTTGACATGGGTCCTTTACCCCCTAACACCTAAGGCTATCCCATTCCCTAGGTCCCAAAACCTCCGAGATGAGGACGCTTTTCTTAGCACTGAAGGTGAAGGCACATAAAACATGATTTTCTGACTATTTCAGCACAAGGACTAAACTTTTCCACTTCCATATGCACCTAATGTCTTTCAAAAGGTATGGGGACTAAAAAACATGTTTTGAACATTACTTTTCTCCCCTTTAAAGAAAATGGGCGCCTAAGGAGGAGGGTTTTGATTTATGTCAAACCCATGGTCAACTCAATACCTTGATTTGCATGCACCCAAAAGGTTGACAAGAGGGTGGGGACGCCTAGTTAGCTTATTATTATTATTATTATTATTATTTGTTTGAAGAGAGCACTTTATCCATTCAATTCCCCATCCTTAAAGGGATAACATTTTATGGGTTTTAAATGGGAATAGTGATGCTTTTATCTCCTAGATAGTTATTTATATAATAGTTTCTTCTTGCCTCTTAGATATGTATAATTATCCTAATAGTACCCTCTATGGAAGATCCTAGGCATATTCCTTCTGAATATTATATTGGTCTGTAATAGGAGGGAATTAATTTCTCATTCTCATACATTGTCCAAAGCAGTAAGATGAGCACCTAGAGCAAGTTTTTCCTATAGATTTTATACTATGCATTATGCTAAAGTTAATTTCTTCTATGTCTACTATGAACATTTAAGGAATAGAGTTGGTGACATGTTGATGCTATCTAGTCTATGGATTTATTGATATAATTCTAGCATTAATTTTTAACACACTAATGTACAAGGTTAATTACAAATGTGTTTCTATAGATAACTTGAATTACATATGATATTGCCGATTATGGAAAACAACATGAATCATTTCATATGATCTATTTCAAAAGAAAGAACTCTCATTTCCATTATAGCAATTACATAATAGAAAATCTTATAATGAAATCACTCTAATTTGCAATAACTATTCATTACAATATTTCTCTCACATGAGTATTCCTTAGGGTTTACTGATGGAATACAAAATCTGGTAAAAACAATGAGCTAATTTACATAACTTCAATATGTTTCCCCACAACATTAAATATTCTTTTGCATGAAATGATCCTTTCCTTCCCACACAACTGTGATAGTGCCACAATCTTTCTCTTGCAAGGACTACTATATACAAATCCTCAAAACTTAACCTTACACATTCACAACAATATGCAATAAGAAGTAATCCTTTTCATAGTACAATGAAACAATAATGGAAACTTAACATCACAACACACTATGAGATGACATGGAAATTATGAGGCTCTCCACAACACTTGAATCCTCCACATTGCCAAGGGTGAAGCCCTAATATCTTCAAAGGATCTACTTTCTCATAACCTACAAAACAACACAAAACTTGGAACCATGGAGACTCACCTCCCATCCTAGGATTCTATGAAGCCACCCACCAAGCAGTGGAAGCAAAGTCCAAACAAGATACACACACACAACATTTGCTAATGCATGAAAATACTGAATACAACACAAGACAATCGCTTCCGTGGGTTGCAAATTGATTCGTCATTGGAATCATTAACACATTGGGTGAAGGTGGGCTCTTCAAGGAGGAGAATGCCATATCCAAAACACAAAATCAAATTGCAATTACATTTTTGCCTCTCAAGGCTTTCCTAAAATCTCTTCCTTCTTACACATACACTTATACCTCCCAAAACAACAAAAAACATATGGCTTCAATGGAGCCCATACTCCATGAAGGAAGAACAACTCCTCATCATGAGGTAGATTTTCTCAACTACAATGTTGAGCCCAACTAACGCCTTCACCCAAGGCTTCTCTTCCCTCCCAAGGGTGAGTGAAGCCTTCACACCCATGAACAAATTCAACATTCAAACAAAACAAGAAGAGCAAGGAAGAAAACCAAGAAAATGCATGAACACCATTTACAATCACAACACAACACAAAGATTACAACAACATTACATGGTTCCATAACAACACTCCATACTTTGTAGATTTATTTTGCATTTCTAAAACAAAATGGTCATGGTTTGAGTATCAACCTTGGTCCAAGCTAATGGCAATGATAATTGATGAAGAGCTCCCTTAGCCTCCCTCCAAAACCCTAACTGTCTCTAAACTTAGAGAGTGGGTGAACACCCCACTAGTTTGTCCAAGACTCTCTAATAAGGTCGTCCCACTAACTATTTTAGGAAAAACACCAAGCCACTCCCTCTTACAAACTTGTCCCCCCCTAAGTTTGTTATTTTTGACTTAGTGGAAACATGGGATAAAGCTCATGTGACAACTCCATTTTCGAATTGATGGAAGAAGGCATTGGTAAAGGGGCCCCCTAGGCTGTCTAGGCAATATCATGGTCAAAATTAGGTCCCTAACATGTTATACTATCATATGGGTAGCTTATTTTCACACAAAGACACTTTGGGACCACCTAAGGACCCTTCAAAACCCTAGTGAAGGAAAAATTCGAATTTCCTTTAATTGTGACCCATCATATCCTTTGTCAAGTGGATTTACCTAATCATTAACAAGGTAATTAGTTTTAGGGTAACATGCTACCATGACCAAACCCTAGATGACATGTCATTAACACAAAATCCACAAGTGTCAAGTGACACATAAAAGCACATTCCACATCATTATGACATGTCCTTAATACATCTTTGAGATTAAAATTTTCACACACAAGCAAGCATACATTTACAAAATAAAATACATCACAATGAGGCTTTTGAATCTTCCAAAGATTTTCCTTGGCTAAATTGTGTTCACATACATTTGGAACTTCTTTCCCCCAAAAATTTGCATGGTTCCACTTCCTACACACTAAACTTGAGCATCAGTAGTCCAAGGAGGTCATATAAAATACATGTCATAAATACATAAGAATTTAAATGTTATGTAATCCATATTAACATAATTCAATAGAATTCCTTCACTTAATCATTTCAGATAAATCATTCAAAATGTTAAAATATCAAAATCTGCATATCACATTCAATCATAAATCATCATAATCAAATTAACATTTCACATCACATCATAATCTAATTTCTATCCTGCCATGTGTGAAGTTGCATCCATATTTGTTCAATCATCCCATTCATAATATTAGGTTCTTAGTACATATCATAAATGCATAACATTATTGTAATGTCAAAATCAATAGAAAAAACAAGACATTGTCTATCTAAGTCTCAAATAACTATCAAAATATCAAAGTCCTGAATATCAAAATGCCAATAGAAATATCTATGCTATGATGGGTTAGGGTGAGGTCCCGCATGCCTCATCACCTCTACCTAAATCCCAAGTTAGATATTTGTTGAGCAGAGACCTACACTTCATCGTAAAATTCTAGTTTTCAAAACCACTTGGAGGATTTCTAATTCTAAAGAGAGAGGAAGGGTCTAATGGATTAAGATTTTTATTATGAAGTATATTTGCCCATTTTTTATCTTTTTCCTTGTATAGACGTCATACTAGCTTTGCTCCTAATGCCTCATTTTTCCAACTAAGATTTTTTATACCCAATCCTCCTTTATTCTTAGAATGACATTGTTGGAATTACAAGTGGAAAGTGTAATCTTCTAAGAGGGGAGGGGGGTGAATCAATAGTTTAAACTTGGACTCATAAAACTTTTACCATGCATTCATCACATGCATTAATATACTGAAATAACATGTAAGCATATGCATCTAAATCATATAACCATGTAAGCATTCACACACATAACACCGCATATGATTACCTAGAAACCCTCCAAGTAAGAAGGTAAAACTGTGGTGGGGATGAAACCCACAAATCTTCACTATTGCAGTAATAAAGTGTATCCAATGAAGGTCACAATGATTTGACCATGAAACATGATCCACCTTGTGAAAGGTTTGCTTTGTTAAAGGCTTACAAAGACTGTTAGGTCTCACCTTGTTAGAGGATTTCAACACCCTGTTAGACGTGTGACTTATTAGAGAACTTCAACTTACAACTAAGCAGACACCCTATTAAAGGATTTCATACAGCATGTCAGGACTACTTTGTTAAGAGATTTAATTGAAATCACTTGTTAAAATGTCTCAGCATAGATCTTGTGATTAGCACTTGCTTGCCTGATAACAAATCACCTCTACACAATATCTTATTGATCCTTCACAATTAGATGTCTTAATATTGTATCATTTTCTCTATTTTATGTTCTTCTCTAATAATTTTGCAATTCACTCTTTCATCGTAACTTCTAAGTCACCTTTAATGCTCTGCATGCAAACTATCTTGTTCGTTCCTTCAATTCCTTCTACATTCACTCTCCTCTATCATAAAGAGTTTAGGGCTTTTTCCTCCTTAAGAAGACTTAGGTGGCTTAGGGTTAGGTATGAATCTATGGTTGAGATTCATCCATTTTTCCACTTAAACTTTCTCTTTTTCTGATTGGTTGCATGTAATTGCATAGGGAATCCAAATATAGATTCTTCCTTATCTTCATAATATCAAAATATAATCTTAAGTCGGCTCAGGAGTTGTTTGTGCCATTACAAACAAATATGTCAAAACTGTGTCACTTGGCATATGAAGTCTTTGATGCTTGGCATGCACTGTTATTTATGTTGTGACTCGACACCTACATTACTCGGCATCCATTGTTTACTTGGCTCCTGAATCACTTGGCATCCACTGTTTACTCAACTCTTGAATCACTTAGCACATGAGTGACTCAACACTTATTGCAACTCGGCATGGTCAAATACTTACATGTTGTGCTCAACATGTATTACTAGTTCAACATGAAGTAAATGGCTTGTGTGTTAAAACTCACTTGCCAAAACCAATTTGAGATCAACAATCTCCCCCTTTGACATGAGTGTCAAAAATACTTAAGTATACAATATTATCCTTGATCTCTCAAGAATAACATATCCATGACTTGGCTTATATACACGACTTCAAAATTTCAAAATTGTGCACTAACTTGTATACCTCAAAATTTTATAACTCCCCTTGAGTTAATGTGTCTAATTTGTATCCAAAATCTATGCTCCCTTTGACTTCAAAACGTTGTATTTGATACTCTTTCATCTGATATGCTCTCCTTTAACTGATATATGTACTTGTTTGTTGTTTTCTCCCAAAAATGTATATCTCTCCTTTATTTTTATTTTCCTCTGTTTCTATGCTTCCCCTTTCTTATTTCAATTACTTTTGTTCATACTCCCCCTTTCTTGTTTCTCCCCCTTTTTGACACTTATGTCAAATGGGCTATACACTTATGGTGTGTTTGTCCAAAAAATATTTATGTATATCCATTATTATCCTTAGAGCTCCATCCCATTTATTGCATGCAACATCCAATGGCTTAATTTGGATTGCAAGCTCAGTAGCAAGGTATACTAGACCATCTAGAGTAGAAAGATTAGGGTCTTTCTTCAACAGGGTTTCAGCATAGCCTAGTTCCTTGTGCATTATCTCCATCTGTGGGGTGAGGATAGCCTGAATACTTGTTATTTTAGCTCTAATGTTAGCCTCATCTACTATTAAGATAGCTAGCTAACTTTGTGTTTGAAGAAATGTTCTGAAATGCTTCTCACTCTGAGCTAGATTTGTATATAGGCTTTCACTTGGTGCAGATATTTTGCTCTCCAGACTCAGAATGTGACTTCTGGTCTCTTGGGTGAAGAGTGTTAGATTACATTATTTTTTGTACAATGAGAACATATTCTCAAGTACCTTCTTCACATCCTCAACCTTTGTTGCCAATGCAACTTGTTGTAGTGCTATCTCACTAGATATTTTCTCATTTACTTTGTCTTGAAACTTCTTTTCAAACCATTCCAAAAGTTTTTCATTTGTATCAAGGTCTTCATTATTGACCTTCTCCACTATAGTTGTTAATTTTTTTATTAGTGGCTTGGTCTCGTTAGGAGTTGGAAGGCTAAATGCATCTAAAAAGATGTTCTTTATATCTTGCAGTGCTTGCTTCTGCCTGTGTTCTCTCCTAAGCATGTCTTGATGCTTTTTCCTTTCTAAGGCTTGCTGTAAAATGCTTATTTGCTCCAATGTCATAGTATCATAGTCATACTTTGGAATAACAATTTCTTCATCAAGCCTTATGTCTCCATAATGTATTACCTTGTCAACCTTTGGTTAGCTTGGGCTTGGCACCAAGATCTGCAATGGAGTAGCATATGTGCTCAGTGTAGTGCTTGCCCTCATTCACATCTTTTTGGACACATTGTTGTTATTATTGTCGGACTATGTTAGACTAGTTTTATGTTGATGGTTAGTAGCATTGTTTTGATACTATCAGATATTATGCTATGGATTCAGTTGATGTATGATGAGATTACTTTGACTCTACATTTCATATGTGCATGATGATCATTACATTATTTCTAGTTATTGATGATAATTATTTAGATGGTTTATTATCACATGTTTTCTTATGGATACTTACCCCATACTTGCATGTGTATGGTGTGTGTGTTTGTTCTTATGTATGGCATTTCTGATGTGGTTAAGGAAGGGAGTCGTAGTCACCTGCTAGTCAGGATCTACACGATGCACCACTTCCTGCCATTGCCTATTTAGCTTAGCATATATATATTGTATGTACATGCATGGTTTTTATGCAGGTTGCAGGTGTCGGGTATCGACTTTCCTGAATTGCCAAGATGAGCGTACCCTATCGCACTATCTCAATGGTAAGAGAAGGGAGATAAATTCTCAAGTCCAAATCCTAAACCCCTAAATCATTTGTCCTAGTGAGGTAGGACAAGTATCTGGATATTTTACCTTTCGAATGTGTCGAATGACATAATTCGTATTTTTAACCCTTTAGACTGATTTTGTATGGATTGTTCTATGATGGGTTTTCGTATTTTATCTTGGAGGTCTATGGTGAATTTTCTATTAATTAAATCTAAAATTAAAAGATTTAATTAATAATTTAATTATTTGAGAAAAATTAATATAATATCACGATCTTTAGATATTTAGATTATAATTAATTAAATGAGGATTAATTGAGAAAAGAATTAAATAAAAGAAATTAGAAAATTAAAATTAATAATAATAATAATAAAATAATAAATAAATAATAATAATAGAAAAGATAAAAGAATTAAAATAAAAGTTATAAGCTTGCCTAGGAGTAAACGCACCTTTTGATTGCACATATGTCAACAATACAGGAGTTAGCGCACAAATCAAGCACATGGTGTCTACAACCTTATGACTCATCTAGAAGGTCGAAAAAGACTCATGCTTAGTTTTCAACACCTTTTGGTTGTTTCTAAAGACATTCTAGGTGCTTCGTGAGAGTTCTTTATATTCAAGCATTCCTAGAAGCTTAGGGAGAGCATGTTTGGAGGACTCGGGAACATGGGAGAAGGAAGGAGCTTGCTCTGTGGATTCTAAGGATAAGTGGATTAGCATCAGTGTCCAAGTAGACACTTGTGAATTTTGCATATGAAATCTTGTTTCTTGCACTTCTTGTCTTCTTCGTGTCTTCTTAATGCTTTCTGAGGATTTCCATATTTTTGGTTGTATGCATTTGTTATGGGAAGTTAAAATCTCTATAAGAAACTTTCATATGTGTAGATTCGATGAAATTATGGAGCTAGGGTTAGAATTTATAGTCAAACCTATTAGAAGAATTAATGGGTAA
>CM053791.1:551067847-551077847 GCA_028749045.1 Cupressus sempervirens | reverse complement strand
TGAATTGACTGTTACCATCTGATTCTATCTTATCTTCATCATAATCTGGTTGAGCCACATACTTTCTTCTCTGTCTTTTCTGCTTCTATTCACCTTGCTCTATTTTCTTGGTCTTTTCTTTGACCTTTTGGGTAGTTGCACGTGTGGTGGTCCTTGTAGGAGGTATAGTAGGCCTTGGTTGATTTGGTTTTACAATTTTCTTTTCCCTTTCCATTGGCTATGCCTTTTCCTTCCTCTTTTTTGACTCAGCAAGAATAGGTGCTTCCTCGGCTTCTTCTCCCTTGGCAACTGCAGTCTCCTCCTCTTCTTTATCTTCTCCCATGCCTTGTGTTAAAGCTATAGGTTTGTTGGTAAACATATTGTTATTTTTTATTTTAACTCCTCAACCCCCTAATTTGTGAACAACACCTGATTACAACAGTTGGAAAATCACTTATGAAAAGACTTACTTTCCTCTAAATTATTAGGTACAGCTCCCTATTGCAAAATTTGCAATGAATTTTTTTTACTCCTAAATCTAAACAGGGTATGTTCTTAACTAGAGAACTAGAGAGGTAAATCAAGTCAAACCTATACAGGATTTAACTCAAGCAAAGAAATGATATTTTGAGGGTTGATTAAGTCTATGAACTCACACATCTTATGAACTCATAGTTAATATGTACTAAGGCTAATTGATCTATCTAGAAACTAAATTGTAGAGAGAGAGAGAGAGAGAGAGAGAGAGAGAGAGAGAGAGAGAGAGAGAGAGAGAGAGAGAGAGAGAGAGAGAGAGATTAAACTGAATGAAAACATCTAAAGGATCTTTTTTAAGCCTATAATGATAGTACTTATCATATTCAGCTCGTTGTTTCAAAATAGGGGAGTGAAACTTTGTTTGTTCCTCATTTCAATCCAAAATAAAGAGAAAATAAGACATTAACAATTAACCAAAATGAAACTAAAAATAATTGATATGAAAATACCAGTCAATTGACTATGCAACATCAAGTACTTCACACCAAATTTTTTTTGACCTTTTATTAATCTTTCATTATCATACATATAGGATTTTGAGATGACTATTACAATGGAGGTTCAATTGGTTCATCTCCTCACAAATGAAAAATGGCAAGGAGCCAGTTCATCTATTACAATGATTACATAAAAATAAATAAAAAATGAAAAGGCGAAATATAAATCACGTTGCCTTCTTTCTTTTTCTACCTTTGACCTATAGGCTTTGGTGGCAACAATGATTGGAATTGGCTCTTCATGTTTATGGATATGTACATTAGTATATCTCAAGATCCATTTAGAATGCTCTCAGGTTAGATCTTTAACGATGCCCAACTGGTCTTGTAATTCTTCCATGGCCATGTGCACGCATCCACCAAGCCTCTGAAGCTTGGAGATTTCGTCTTGGTGACTAGAAGTCATTCTTATCAAATCATCTATGAAATTGGAGAAATTTGTTTGCATGACAGTTACTCTAATGATTTTCTTCCCTTGCCCTCCAGACTGCGAGTCTGTATGCAAACCTCTTTGTAGTTCATAATCTCTATCTTGCTCCTTCTTTACTTTGGCTTCAGTTTCTTTAAGTCCCTCCTCTGCTGCCATGATCATTTCAGACTTGAACTGCATGCTCTAGAACCACTCAACTAGGGGCTCATCTCCTTTAGGTAAAATCTTTACTTCAACAACTTACTTTACCTTCATGTGGATGGTCATCTTCAACAAGGAAACACAATCATCACTCTTGGTTTTTTCTGCAACCAAGGTGGCTCTTTTTTATGATATGTTATCTTTCTCCGTTTCCAATCTTAATATACCATTACCAATCTGCTCTATAATGGAAAGTCCTTTCACCTTGATCTTCTCACTCCACTCTCTACTGATTTGCCTAAAATGTTTATCTTCCTGGAGTTAGGAGATAAGTGCCTGGACATCTACAGCGGTGGGATCTCTAGTAATGGGCATCTTGGAGATGCTTGCCAAAGGGGTGACTAATTTCCTTATGAAACCACTCAATTCCTATATTTTTGCTTTCATCCAAACCTTTGACAATTTAAAGCTTTCTAGTTGTCCTTCGATCATCTCATTTGTGGATTTCCACTAGCTGACTTTAGTATCGTGTCTGGCTTCCCCAAGATCCATCAAATGCATGGTGAAATCATATGTAGTCATATCCTCAATCCTTCCTTCTTTAGTAGGTTTTTCTATTTCCATTGTCAAATGCCCTGTTTCAGGGTCTTGTCCAAGGATAGACAAGGTCTTTTTTTTCTTAACCTTAGTCAATGCAGATCCAAAGTGGATAACAAGGGATAAGGTATCCTTGTTGGGAGCACCTTCATCCTTCCACTTTCTTTTCCTATCTAGAGTATCTTCCAACCGTGAATCTATGCCTATTACCTTTGAAGTCATACCAAGAGACTCTATGCTAAAATTTTTCCTTTTGACTGGAGTGATTGCTTTTGTAGTCGAAGAGAAGGGATTCTTTTGGGCTTGTGAAATGAGCTTTGAGGACTCTTGGCCTTTCTCTATCTCTGCAGTATTCTTGGTTGCTTCATCTAATTCAGTAAACTCGCTATCACTACTTCCTCCATCTCCTGAGTCCACTACTTGCACATGAGGGTTGCTTGGTAGGAGAATTGTGGTACTTGCAAATGAAACTAGACTACCATGAGGTGAGGGAACTAGAGTAACAACACTATCTTTTGGTTCATCCACCTTCTTCTCAGCCTTTGGTTGGGCACTAATCAGTGGGGGGGAGCCATCCTAACAAGTCTTAGCCATAGGGATATTTTTTTCTGGAGGTTGATCACCTCCACCTATTGGTTGAGCTGGTCCTCGAGTTATGGCCAAGGTTACACCTGACATGCCACCTTGTGAGGAGGAAGCAGGGGTAACTGCTAGAGAAGCTTGAGTGGGTGTGCTTTTACTTTGACTCCTTGTTATGATCCACTCAACCCACTTCCCAGTCCTTTTAATAATTCAGGTCATCATGACACCTAGGTCTTCTCTAGTATCCTCATAAGGCTCTGAGCTGATAGGAGTATTTCTTAGCTTTGTTAAATAAGTATTACTATACATATTCTACCCATCATCTTCCACTCCCTCCACATTGATATCAAATTTATACATTTTCACTTGATCTACTATGAGTCTAGTGAAAGCACGATCATGACTCTCAAATTCATCCTTACAATCGGCCCAATAGTCTTCAATGGTGGTGATATGTTTGATAACACTTCTGATCTACAACACCTCCTTGCATATCCATTTGGATCAAACATAGGCCTCAAAACCTCATACATCTCCAATTTATATTTCATCTCGAACACTTTTAGCATGTTCTTTGCATTAGAATGACACTCACAATTGAAAGCTCCCACCTTCATAGGAAAATCGTAACCTTTCTTCTTTAGACTCCCGCTCAACATGTTCTCTTGAATCACTTGCCTCACAATCTTGATCAACAGAATCATATTGCTTGGATATCTCAGGAGCTTCAAGGGGAATCTATCAAAAGCTACAAGATGCAAATATGAAAATGATGAGAACTAGATAAAATAACTCCCAAACTGACCTATCTAATGGCCTACATAGGTTCGAGATTGAATCTCCTCTCTGGGCATTCTTGGAGCTCCTTGTAAATTCTCATGGTAAATGCATCATTGACTCTTATATACTCTACGTAACTATTTTCCAATTGTAAACATCGGTAGAACTCACAATACTTCATGTCATCAAGGAAATTTTATACTCTTGGGAGACCTGGCCATAACTGTAGAGAAGCTAACATATAAATTAGAAAGGAGGACATATAGAAGGTGTTGTAGAATTTCACAGCATGAAGAGAATTGGATAGAATCTCACTTACCTCGTGAGCCTAATCAATATATTGGGTGTCAGAGCATATATCTCGCACCAAAAAGAAATATTGCTCAACGAAGTTTAAAGCTTCTACCTCACCTTTTAATTTATGCAAGACAACCAGGATGTTGACAATATTAGGCTTGAGATTAGTACCAAAATGAGTCTTAGGAACCTTACTCTTGGAACTCCATGGTTTTTGAAACCATGATTGCATGATTTCCTTTCTCGAAATCATTTTCTTCATGAAAAACTCAGAGATGGCTTCGCTAATTGTCAAATCTGAAAACTCCTCCTGCTCTGAAACTTGAAGGCAATTTGTCACAATTTTTCTATCAATGGAGATCAATACCATGTCATCTAGCAATAAAATATGTCCAGTATCAAGGTTATAATGATTTATGCATTCATATATCAAGTTTGGAGCTTGGATTGTAACTAGAAAACCCACTGCTTCAACTAGCCTGCATCCTCAGAGCTTCTCAATAATGGGATGAATAGGCTCTGATCTTACTCTCTTCTAAAAATCTTGCATGTCATAGAAATGAAGAGAAGTTTCCATGAAATTCTACAGTGAAGACTTGATTCCATTCAATCCATTGAAACCCACAAATCTAGTTGTCATTATGTTTGAAACTAAATTTTGAATCTAGAAAATGAAAGGAATAGAAAATGTGCATATGCTAGCCTTTTGAAAAAGTGATGCAATTTTAATAGAATAACAGTTCAAGAAAGAGCTATAGTTTTGTAACTGCTTAGGTTTCCACCTATATAGGGGCTTCAATTCACCTGTTGATCTTCAAAATTTGTGCCACATGAATGAATTGAAGGAGAGATTCATTGGAATAGTAAATGCATAGTTTTAATTGGTATTTAGGTATCTTTTCACTATTCAGTTGGCCTAATGGTAACTTTCTATCTCTCATATTTACTTTTGCTTTTCCCATTAAGTTTTAGGAAGCTATGAATAGAGTACTGCATAAGAAAGTATCCGCTGAATCGAATTCTACTTAATAGATCTTTTCTAAAATGGTTAGATTATTTCCATTATCATCTTGAGATGTTTTGCATAGGAAATATGGGTTTAATCTGCTTACCAACTTGTTTTTCTTTAAAATCTAGAAAATTGTCCTCATGGGTTGAAAACCTACCAAGGAGAAGAAAATTTCCATTTCTTCACCTAGGCTTTGCTTTTAACTTTACCTTTTGATTATGTTTTCCCTTGAGTTTGGAAATGTATAAAAGTAGTGCATAAAATCATTAGGGGCTGACCTTTTGTTTCTTTTCCCTCAGAATTACCTTTTGTGGGAAACAAACTTCATGGGTTAAATACCCGTCGAGGAGAAGTCAATTTCTAGTTTTCCACCTTGAATGATTATAAGAGCTAAAAAAAATCCTAAATACTTACTGAGATTGATAATTTTAAGAGAAACATTAATTTGTCATAGCTCACACTTTATTATCCTCTTATTTTGACTTGTATGCATCATTTGGTGCTCTTCACAGGAAATCGCCTTTGTGGGTTGAAAACTTGTTGAGGAAAAGATGAAGTCTAGATTTTTGCAAGCTTTCATTCATTAGATTAGGTACTAAGCTACCCAGAACATCCCTCGACACAAAGGAAAAACCATCTTACTATAAAATGTGGAGAAGGGGAAAATGAAAAATTCGATGAAGATTCCTTCCACCTAAGGGGACTTAGACTTGAATACACCTAGGACCTTACTAAAACACAAACTTCCACTTTAAAAATTGGTTAGAGGATGAAAAGTGGGGCAACAAGGTTCTTGAGCTTGTGCTTGTTCTTCCTCTTCTTCTTCTTCTTCTTCCACTTTGGCAACATCTCCAAATTTTGCTTTCAATTTCTTTACCAGCTCGTCCTTTTTCTTGATTGTGGAGGTAGTCTTCAATTCCATTGAAATATTTGATTTCACCATCTCATAATTTCCAAAAACTTTAATAGTCTTATCTACTTCCTCTACAAGTAGAGCTTTTATAACTACTGAGGCTTCATCTACATTTACCTCGTAACCTAAGGGTCTTAACCATCTTACCCTTGGTGTCTCAACTTACACAAATGTGTAGTCAACATCAACAAGAAAACATGCATCATTGTAATGTTTATCAACTAAGGAAACTAGAATCGTAAGTCTCTTCTTCATTGACTTCTTAAAATCTTCAAAGTAGCTAGTCATTATAGATTTGAAGTTTTCTCCTAGTTGGTCAATGTATTCACCTATCTATACTGCAATTGATCTATTAGTCTTCCATCCTACTATTCCAAATGAGGGGAATGTGTTTTGTACATAAAAAATATGCAAACCAGTATAGAACCAAACTTACATTGTGCACTCTTGGTTTTCCTTATTGCTCCAAGGTTCTCCATAAGTTTTGCTAAAGTTCTGCTAGATCATATGTATGATATTTCATAACAATTTTACAACCAACATCCATAGCTATGCAAGGTACACTATTCAATCTACTAGATTGATAGAATTTATGTGAGATTACCCTTACTACAAAGTTTTGCAATGGATTAGTGATGGTATCTATAATCATACCTCTCTTATTCCAGAATGATCCAATATTCTTCTCAATTACTTCCTTGGAATCACTCTTGAGTGTCTTTGGTCGATCTAGGGTTGGACAGCTAGTAACCCTATGAATTATTCTCTTGGTTATTTTGATTAGTCTTCCTTCCAGCCATAAGGAACCATCATGAATTCGGCTCAACATAATTCTTATCCACTCTGTTTAAATACATTTAGAAAATCTAGGGCTTGTGTTAAACCCTTTTTCTCAACAATTTTGCATTCTTCCTTCAAAATGTCATTTTAACACAATATGTTGTACACATCTCTTATTTCCATGTCACCAATGCTTCCTATCTTGCAACTGAAGCATTTCCTCACATCTTGCACCATTATCACATTTGGCAGGATCATAGACAATGTGCCAGAAGGGTCTTGTTTATAGGCAATGTCAGGAATAGCTTTAAATACAGGCTACTTAACTTCACTATTGACTAGTTGAACATTTAAAACTTCTTTCCCTTCAACATTTTTCAAACTTGATGCCATTGTGACAAGCTAGGGTTTATAAAAGTTTAAACTACATAGCTTGGGTTCTAATAAATACCTTAGAAAATCTAACAAACTAGTGATGAATCTCTGCACAAATCTTTTGTAATCACTTTTGACAAATTTTAGGTCACTTCTATCTTTTCTCACTCTTTCTCGATTCCAAAATGAGTTCAAATTGATCATATACCCTTTGAAAACCTTACATTTAATGTAAGTGGTTACACAATTGTAAGCTCAACAATAAGCAATTTTGAGTTCATTCAGCATCCATTGATATTTCCATCACTCGAAAACTACTACGAGCTCGACATCAACTACTTAGTCTAACAACTCAGCATCAACTAGCATTCCACTCGGCACATATAGGAAACTTTTCATACTCGACAACAACATGAAAATCTTAAAGATTTTTCTTGAATTTCTAATAACATCTTGCATCTTTATTCATGCTAATGTATTCTTTTTAGTACTATCTCTTTTCAGAACTGATGTGTGCTTTAACCTTTAAGTATTAGTGCCACATACCTCTTGTTTGCCTAGTTTGATGAGGTGTGATCACCTGACGCATTAGGCGAAGTGATCCCTTCTCCATTTGATGTGCTGCAAACATCTTTCTTTTTTCATGTCTTGTTCATCTCACCTCCGATGTGTTCAACATCTGTCTTGCCTTTACCTTTATCAAATTCACAAGTTGGTGCCCTTGACCTAGTTGGACAATATTTATTGATGTGGCCAGTCTTCAAACAACTAAAACATGCAGTTTGACTTAACCATATTTTGTAGTTGCCATTGAAGTGTGTCTTAATACAATTCTCAAGAACATGTCCATATTCTGGACAATAATGACAGCTATATCTTGTGCTATAATACCAATTGTAAGAGTTCCCATTGTTTCTTACCTTTGTTGGCTTGTTTGATGACCACATGGATTTAGCTCTGTATTCAAAAGATCTATATCCATACTTATGACAATTGTAGCAATATCCTTCAAATCTTTGTGTATGCATGGTCTTGGTTTTGCATTCATGTGCTTGATGCCCTTGCTTGTTGCACTTATGACAATGAGTCATGTACTTAGGCTTGACATTCTGATTTGTAGTTTTGCTCCTGCACACATCAACAGTATGCCCTTTCTTACCACAAATATGACAAGTACGTTTAGTGTTCTTACCTTTGACGTTCCTTTCTTTTGAAAATTTGGATGATTATCCTTCTTTAGTTCTTGTGTAACCCATAATTGATGTATCATTATTGGATATGGGGGACCTCAATAGTTGCTCAAAGTATTTGATGGCTTCATTTGTCTTGTTGAAACTTTTAGCAAATTCCTTTTCTCTCTTTAGGTCACTCTACAATTGTTCATTCTACAACTTCAATGTAGTTATCTCGGTGTCCTTGATATTCAGTTCATAGTTGGGTAAAAGCACAAACCTATGTCACCCTTTTGTAAAGGAAAAGGCTAACAAAAGTATACCTGTTCACCTTTAATGACATAAAATTGCTATTATTATTTTGAATTTAAAAATGAAGTAAACTAATAAAATGTGTAGAAATGGATGAAGTTTAGGATTATAATTTTTAATAATTATTTACAATAAGAATTGATGTATTTTCCTAATTTTTATAGATAATTTTTTAGCTGCTGAAAAATGATGAAAATTAGGGGTCTAGTTCTCATCACAAAACTATATAAAAATAAACACATTTCCCTTTGATCTCTCAGACTATGTTATACATAAATTATATAGCTAGAACAATAAAAAATAAAAATCAGCTTCATACCTATACTTTCTCTTTTATAATGATTCAAATGTCAACTCACCCAAAATTGATAGTTTTCTTCTCCCACCACATTTTTCAAAACAAATCTATTTTAACTAGGAGAAAAATTACACATTCTAGAAGAGGACTCTCTCCTCTAGAACATCATATAATATTTAAGTTTTATTGATATGATTTAATATTTTTTCTTTCTCAAAATCGACATATTTTCGAGTGTTAAAATATGTGCTTGTAGAATTTTTTAATTATAATATACTATATCTAATTAAAACACTATAAAATCTGCGAATATTCTTGACTCTAAGGTTTATTAAATGGTGTTTATATGTTATTTAAAAAAATCATAAAAAATAGAAAAAGTTATTAAAACATCACTTTTCTAAAATAATTTTTTTTTAGTAATTGGATACAAACTAGAATAAAACATGCATTTATTAGACATTTCCAATTGAAAAAGTGTGAGACCATATATAACTTAGCTAGAATGAATTTATCTAGATCGTATATTTGAAAAAAAATGATTTTTAGATATAAATACTCAAATTTAGGTGTTCTGATAAGTTAGCTTGAAAGGTGACACAACTTTGTACTTTTACCTAGTTAGCATTCATCATTTGACTTAGAGTATCCAATTGCATGTTGGAAATCTTGGTTAGCTTTGTTGAATTCTCTTCCAATCTATTGACCAAAATTCTTTTGTCTTCATCAATCATGGCTTTATCTTCTATAGCTTTCTTCTTTTGCTCAGTTACCTCACATAGTAGTTGTTGGAAATAATCAAGACTAGCTAGGTTACTGAGAGGGGAGGGGTAAATTAGTAACCTCAAAAACTTTAAATCAATTCAGCACTTAATCCATTCATCATTCATACATGCAATCTATTATATGCATGAGAAATATAAACATTTATAACACATGAACACAGAATTTTGGTGACCTAGAAACCTTCCAAATAGAAAGTAAAACTGGGGTGGGGATGATACTCACAAAACTTTGCTACTGCAATATGAAGTTAGCCTGTTAGGGCATACATTGATCACTTCTGATGATCTGCCCTATTAAGAGCAATTTAGACTGCTAGATCCACCTTATTAGAGGATTTTCAAACATACAATGAAGTATGCACTCTGTTAGGAGATTTATATTGAGACTGTTAAGTCTACCCTATTAAAGGATTTACAAAACTGATTCACCTATTAGGATGAAACAATGGATCTACTTACAACTTGATTGTTGATTAGATCCTTGAAGTACAGATCACCTCTTGTGGCTAATGAATC